>DVQK01000147.1:0-14418 GCA_018231685.1 Heliconius clysonymus
CCCACAACCAGTCGGTTTTACAGTCACACTTCGTGCCGCTGCGCCACGACTGGTCCAAAAAAAACTTTAATTATATTACAAAATCTTTGTAAACCGATTTATTTTAGGATATTAATAAATATTTTTAAAGTTTAATAACAATTTCCTTTCCATCTCACATCTCTTTTATAAAGAAATGTACACATATAGTGTTGATTCACTCCGTTCTACACGTTTCCATCAATTACGAGACATTGCAAGTTTAGAGGCGGAGCTTAACGCCACAGTTTGTTTTACCAGAGCGGAAAAATAAAAAAATATTCACATTCACAAATGTTTCAATACTAGGATAGCGCGGGTCTCATTGGCTTCTTTTCGCCCTAAAGGATATCTGGAAGAGATGGCTACTTCGCCATAAAACCGTCTTTATGCATGTGTTTTCATATCGTGATTAAGAAAACACGTTTTAAGCCACTAATCAATTGAAAACACGAAGTTTCACAAAACATGAAAATACTTCCTTAAAGCATCACTTTATATAGGTGGTGCAAAATAAGTTAGCTTGTAAGCAGACAAAAACAGTACTATAATCTTAAGCCTCGATCCAAAAGGTGGGTGTAAGTTTTACCTGCATGTGTGTCTGTCTGTGGCACTGTACATCCTGAATTGATGAACCGATTTTAGTGCAGTTTTGTTAATCGAAAGCCTTGTTTATCGGGGTGGTTTGCTATCTTTTTTTATTATCCTGCTCTGAAGCTTACGTTCAATGTATTGTATGTTCAATGTAATATGCTGCATTAATAATAATAATACCAACTTCTATTATATTTCGATATTGATGATGGAAAACAATATAATTAATAATCCCTTATAATAATAGATTAGATACTCAAATATTTACGTTCGGCCATCTGTCACCATAACTTGAGGTCTCGGGGGTTCTTCATTTATCATCCCCCAAGCGAACAAATGTTCGGTTCGAGGACTCACCTGTCAAAACTTCGCGTTGTTTATGCTGTCCAATCTTAGGAGTTTGTTTTGTTTTGTTGTTTTTTTTTGTGTGTGAAACTCAATGTTTTTGTGTGTTTTGAGTGTCGGGTATAGATTTATGTTGTTGTCGTAAAGATAATTTTTAATGTTGTATTGTATTTATAGTAGAAAAGTAGTTGTAAATTTACTTCACCCGTGTTCCTGCATAGCCTGATAGGCAAAGGGAACTCAATATCATAGCACTATCGCCAAACTTTTGCGTGTTAAGTGGCGGAACTCAACGCCGCGCCTCGTGTACCAGAGAGCGGGTGAAATTAAAATGGTATTTTAAATATCATTGTTCAAGCGAAAATCGAACCTACAATCCTCCCGCTAACTGTCAATCTGTCCCACTGAGTCTCTATGTTCTATTATTTAACCAAAGAATTTTGAACAATGGATAATGCAGATACAAATTATACTTAATGTGTATAAAAGTGTATGTGAAATTCCTTTACTGAATTTTAATTAAAGCTAAAGAGTTTATTTTTTTAGTTTTACGTTGTATCCTGCATACAGCACAGTAGAGAGAAGGAACCCGGTGTACCACATTTTCCGCCTAATTTTCGAGACATTTCGTGTAGAATGGCGAAACTCAACGCCGCGCTTTGTCATGTTACCAGAGCAACAAGAACATAACTCATTTCCCGAGTGCAAATCAAACTCACAACCTCCGCATCAACAGTCAAACCACAGCGCCACTACTGCGCCACCTGTTCAAATAACACTTAAATATTGAAAATAACTGGTTTCGAACGAAATAAAACAAACAAGTGCTCGTCATAAAAACCATCAATATATTTACATTGTAATTTATTTACATATATACAGAATGCCAACTAAATACGTAGTAGTATAATATAAATTATTTATTCTATATACACCGCGGGATAGTTTTATATGAAAGTGTTACTACAAATATTGACATAATTTAAGGTAAAATATTTTTTTTGACTCGTACATCACTCAAAATTAGTAGCCTGCCTGAATATAAGGGAAGTAGTATAGTGTTAGAACACTATGTTCTCCACTTTCCATACGATTTCTAGACATTGCATACAGTGGCGGAACTCAACGCTGCGTTATGTGTACTGCGTTAAGTATTATAATATAATATAATTATTGATAAACTAATGTTGTTAATATATAAATAATTTGCCCTTTTTAACTTGTCTCATGTCAATATTTGTAGATGAAATACAATATTTTTCAATTACACTTAAATAATAAGATAGTGGTTTAAAAAGTGATATAACTTGAACTCAATGTTTGCGGCTATTTAAAAATGTTCTTATAGGTATAGAAGTTAAATATTAAATAATGAAAAATAACTGTAGAAATTAGAATAAGTTTATAAATTTAAATAATTAACTACACACAACTGAGATCGTAAGCAATATTAATAATATTAAAAATAAATTAAGATATAACTTAAATCAGCTTCGCGCTATATCCCCCACACATCAAGGTAGAAAGTGGCAAAATTTAGTGTTAAGACACTCTTTTCCCCCCTTTCCACCGAATTCTGAAGGCATTGCGTGTTGAGCGGCGGAACTCAACGCAGCGCTTTGCCTCGACACCAGAGCGAAGAAATGGAAATATAAATTTAGATTAATACTTTTTTTCCTCGAGTGGGAATCGAACCCACAACCAGTCGCATTTACAATCACACTTTGTGTACACTGCGCCACAACTGGCCTAAAAATATATATAAAAGTAATCTTTGGTACACCTTTCAAAACGTAATTTCGGCCTCCACCGAAAATATTAGCTTTTTACATCCCCTTTTATGTTCAAGTCGGAACATAATTAAAAAAGATAATGAAATATTTCATAAATTATACTTTTTAATATCAGCAATGTTCGAGTAAATTATATTTCGGTGAATTTTGTTTAATTACATTTCATATAAATTGACGTTGCACAGAATGACCGTGATTTAACTGTTATTAAATTAAATTTATTTAATAAATAAAATTTTTGAAATAATTATTATAAAATTATTATCAATTTAACGATAGAATGTCATAAATATAAATAAAATCAGACAGAGTGTTAAGACACTCCGTTCCCCACATTCTGCCGAATTCTGGAGGCATTGCGTGTTAAGTGGCAGAATTCAACATAGACATAAACATATAGATCATTATATATCTAAATATTACAAAAATTGAGAAAACAAATTTAAAAAACCATATCCATTTTAAGTAAACAGTCATCCCCAACTAAAAAAGAAAATCGTCAAAAATTGTATAAGACAGTCACAAAGAAATTAAGCAATTACCAATTTTTTTACTTTTAAACCGTATTACTATGCAAAACACCTAACTTCCATTCACTTGGTCGATTTAACCGACCATTTCAAAAATAATTATGGCCTTTACGAAACCTTTGTTTTATATACACGATAAAACCTATAGACACATCTACATATCAGTCTGCAGTGTAAATTAATACTAAAAGTATATTGACTTAAGGTTTAAATTGCTATGTTGGTTCAGATAGTTGAGGAGTAGGGGTGAGGACCTCATTCGGCTTCACCCTCAATGTGGTGCTGGATAAACTGACAGAAGTATAATCTTCGTCTATTGACGTTAATTGAGAATATACGGTTCTCGGGAACGGTGTTGGGTGCTTCCGTCTTTTTGTTAACTGTAAACAAAGAGTAAATTGATTTGTTAGATTATACAAGCGTGACTATAAACGGTTGTGGATTCGATTCCCTCACGAGGAAATTAAATATTAAATATTTTCGTTGTATAGCTCTTATGTTGATGCAGAGCACGTCGTTGAGTTCCGCCACTCAACACGCCAAGCCTCCAGAATTCACCGGAAAGTGAAGAGTGGAGTATCTTAACACTAGGCTCCCTCTACCTACTCCACTAAATGTGTTATACAGCGTGAAGGTAAAAATAGCAATCCGCAGTCAAAGCTTTAAGCATACAATCTCCAAGTAAACATGTTAAAAACTATAATTTTGTTAATACGAGTATGCCTCTCACACTTAATATATTACTGAGCAGCTTAAGTCAATTAAATTGGTCATAAGCTACCCTGCTCTTCTGTAATTATGAGCTATTAGGTATTTAGTTATCCTATTCTAATCGATGAATGAACTGGCATAAGTAGAGTATATTATAATTTATGTTCAAATCCTCATTATAGTATTTTTTTTAGATTTCCGTTGTATTTATCACAAAGCAGACAGAGTAGGCAGAGGGAACCTGCGAAACTAGTGTTAAGACATTCTGTTCCCTTTAAGATAGTTTCGTTTTTCACTTCTAGGTTCTTCTTCCAGCAAATTCTGGAGGCATGTTGTGTGACGCAATTTAATGTCGCGGCTTATCTCGTTACCAGTGCGAGAAAATGAAAATATTAATTTTTTATTTCATTTCATTCGTTTTCTGAAGTGGGAATCGAACCCACAACCTGTGCACGCACGCTTGTGCCCTTGCGCCAAAACTGGTCTCATATTGTTATTTTTATTTTATCCTTAGAAACAACTTAGTGTTAAGACACTCCGCTCTTTACTTCCAAACCTAATTATTTTATCAGAGTGGGGAAATAAAAATGTACACAGTAACCTAACACACACTGTTAGAGACACTACGACACTAACAAAGTGGCCCATCGTACTCTTATCTTACTGGTTTCATAAATGATAAACTCTGTGAGGATGGATGTTTGTTCCACTTTTACACATAAACTACTAAATGGATTTAGATGAAAATTAACAATAATATAACTCATACGGCAGAATATAAGCTATATTGTAAATATAGTATAATTTGACTATAATATAAAAACAAATAAAGGGGCCATTACTTCAAAAAACCCCAGAAAATAGGTAAATAACTTACCCTTCGGTCAACTTACCCTTAATAACACAATAACGACGCATACAGCCACAACTGTCGCGCCGGCACTCAGCAACATTAATAAATCACGGTCGAGATTAGTCGACTCCTTCGCGTGGTGGTTCACAAAAAATGATGCTGTCATATGAGCACCGATGTTGTCGGAGATACGACGCTTCCCAGCGGACGAGCCGTTTAGACAGCCGCCTGAAAATAGTTTCTTTATAATAAATAGTGAAAAGATAAATAGTCAAACTGTTTTCCTGAAAATAAATATAAGAATGGAAGCCAGTCGTGGCGCAGGGGCACTAAGTGTGGCTGTAAAATCGACTGGTCGTGGGATCCCCATTCGATGAAATGAAATATTTATTTAAATTTATGTTTTCGTTTCTTTGCTCTGGTATCGAGGTAAGGTGCAGGCGTTGGGTTCCGCCACTCAACACGCAATGCCTTCAGAATTCGGCGGAAATTGGGGAACGAAGTGTCTTAACACTAGATTCTCTCTGCCTACCCTGCTGTGTGTGTGATACAGTGTGAAGCTGATATTATTATTATTATTATTTTTTTAAATAAGATCTGATGGAATAGAAATTTGAGATTAAGTATGACTATAAACGGTAATTCCTGAAAGTATAAAACGTCAAATTTACATTTCTATTAACTTTATTGATTAAATTTATAAACTGAGACGTGACAAACTTGTACCCTATTAGTACTAAGGGGTTTAAAATCTCGGACACTACTACTAAAGCAAATAAAATAATTATACAAAATAAAAATTTAGAGTTTTTAGAAGCGCAGAACTACGGCGTCTGAACGTGAACGAGACAGTTGTGGGTTCGATTTTCACTCGAACAAATGTATTATTTTCACTCAACACACAATATTTCGAAAATTGAAGCTAAAAAAAAAAACAAGAATAATGTAAAGAGAATGCTAATCAACAAATCTTACCCATATCCTTATCACAATGACAACAATCACTTGTTTGATTCATATACAAATAAAAAGAAACCATGCTCTCTGTACAACACGGCAGGCATTTGTGATTCACCCTGGAATCAAAAAAAAAAGTCTTTAACAAAAACTTCATCTAACATTTTTTTGCATTTTAATGCAAAAGAATTTTTAATTTGCGCTTCAAAGCGAACAATATCAGAAACTGTGAAAATATGTCAACAATATAAAATGTTGAAAATGATAATGCAAACGAAATTATGATATAATTTTATTCTATTTAAAAAAAAATATTAAACGTTCATTCAGTAAGACCGAATATTATATTATAAAGGATATTTGAAATGTTCAGCAAAGTCATTAAAATAAATGCTTTCCTGGGATTTATACTGAAAAGTAATGTGTAAATGGTGATTTATATAAAATATTTCATTTAGACACAAAATTTGGGGACAGTATAAGTATACTTATACGTTTTTAGAGCAACCATGTGAATGTTTGGTATTAAATTTCAAACGTCCTTTAAAATACTGTTCCGGGGTAGTTTTAAACTTGCATTCCTTAAATATGTGTGTGATCAAATATTTAAAAATAGGTGGAATATAAAATATTATAACATTAGTATTGTGCAGATTAATTATTTACTTGCGCACCAAACGTTGACGGCTTGTTATAGGACTATACAAATCAAAAAGATTTTTCCAAATTGAACCAGTAGTTTTTAAGATTAGCGTATTCAAAAAAATAAACTCTCCAGATTTATAATATTAAAATATAGATTTATAAAGAAAATAAAAAATAGAAAAATAAAATATTAATGTAATCGAATTGTGTATCATGTAAACCTAAAATATAACTCTATCAAAAAAATTGAGTATTTATTGGTATCCACTTGGTTACAACAAACGCCCATTCGTTCGAAAACAGGTATCAAAGGTGAGTTAAAGTTTTATATGGCAAAGTTAAAATGAGTTTCACATGGGGGACCACTTTATAGATAAATATCACGACCTTTGATATTCATTAATTCCCGTGTGTTGCTTGAATGTAATATTTCATTTGATGTTAAAATTAATCGAAGTTGTAGTAATAGGTATTAATGAAAATATTTTAGGTAGTAATAATTAATGTTAAATATCTCAAGTGCATTGTAATCGCACAAATATTATATATAAATCACTTACCTATCTAATCTTAATGGGTGAGCGCAAGTAACACAACTAGTAGGTCCAGGTCCTGAGCAAGACCGGCATGAGTCATGACATGGACGGCAGGTCCTCGTTCTAGGCTCGTAATATTGAGAACTAAGGCACTCAACGCATAAGCCGCTTTCCAATGAAAAATGTGGCGGACAAGATGTACACCTTTGGGGGCCAGCGCCGTGGCAGTCCTGACAATAATGATGACATCGTCTACAACTATCTCCCCAAGGAAAAAAGTTTTGAGGACACTCCGGTCTACATTCGCCTGCTGCTAGTCGCCAATCTATGGGGCAAATTGCACACTGATCTCTCCTAGGACCAGTGCAGGTTTCACAGGACAAGTAACACTTAGAACATATCCCTTCATCGGGATAGTATCCTGGGGCACAAGTGGCTCTGCACGTGCCAGATTGCAATCGCAACGAAACAGCGCACGATGTACAGTTCAACCTTGACACACAATTCGTGCACGTGTGTGGACATTTCGAACAACTTCCAGCCGTCTGATAGTACCCTTGTCCACATTCCGCAACGCACCTAAAACGAAAACTTTTGTTAGGCGAATTCCCGACACGGGTATATAAGGGTCTGCCTTAATAAAGAGCCCTCACCTCGATCCCTGCAATAACAGCGGGCTTGAACAAGATAAACAGTCCCACTCATTTGGTCCGCTACATTTCTCACAAGTGGAATGACAATTTTTACACCGCCCTCCCTCGTAATATTCATCTGTAAATAAAGACATTTTAAACAAAGGATTGTGATGGTGCGACGTAAAAGCTTCGGTATCTGTTAAATTGACATTTTTCAACTCCTGTTCACGCTCATGTAAAAATGCTTTGTAGAGCTTTGTGTGTCATTTCATACTTCTTCTTACAAAACATAAAGGAATGCGAGAACAAATACCGAAACATGGACTATACGAGCATACGAGAATACGTACGTTTTATTTTATTGAATATAAAATTATATAGGTAAATAAATAATTTTGGTATATGTTATCAGTTATATTAGGTAAAGTATATATAAAATATTTAGCTCTATTATTTTACTAAATATACTTATAAATTGTTTTTAGTGAATTAAGTTACAAAAAAATATTATGAAATAAAATTATAACTATATTAAAACTTATAATGTAATTGCATTTCTCTATACCTATAGGTTTATAGAGAAATTAAATTTAAAATTTTACATAAAATATTACATTACTAAACTAAAAGTTGAACAAACAAATAAAAAAAAAAACGTACTTGTATCGCACTTCTGGTTCCCATCTGGCTGGCACCGACCTCTCTTAGTGAGCATCCACTTTTCTTCACAAACAGTACAAACTGCATAAGTGCAAATCGAACAACCTATAGCGCACCTAAAACAACATAAATTTCCACCATTTAGAAGCGGTAATGGTCGGACATAAAACAAGGGTAAGGCTGAATTAACACTCACTGTATGCATTCTCTTTTTTGAACGTCTGCATAACTCCCGGCGGGACATTTGGATACACAGCGCCCCTTGAACGCGTAATTGCCGATTCGACATGACACACACTCCGTTTCACTCGATCCACTGCAAGATTCACACGACTCGTGGCATTGCATGCAACCTGAATTATCTTTTCGAAATGTGCCCAACGGACAGGTTGCTAAACAAGATCCATTATACAGTACGTAGCTATGTGCACATGAGGAACACATGTCTGCTTTTTCTGAACACGTGTCGCAGTGTTCCGCGCATGGAAAACAAGCGTTTGCATCTTGATCTTCGTAATAACCGTCAGGGCACTGTTGAAGACATACTGCTAAGTCGATCACAAGTAAATGTGCAGGAGCACAAGTGAGGCAAGAATCCTGTCCAGCTCCAGCGCACGTCTCACACGACTCGTGACAAGGCCAGCACACTCCGCCCTGGTTGACAAAACTTCTAGGTGGGCATCTAGATACACAAGAGTTATCCAAACGGTAATGTTTACAAGCAACACATTGTGTCGGCCCTTTTCCGTAACATCCTTGTGAATCGCACTCAGGGTCGCACATTCTTTGTACTTGTTTGTCGTTAGCATCAGCCAAAACATTTTTCCTTTGAGCCGATGGAATATTTTTCGGGTAGTTTCGCCTATCTGAAATACCGAGTTCGATGTCATTGAGAAATTGGGAATATTCAGACGCATCGTAGACATCGTTAACGTGATAGGTTTTTTCT
Organism: Heliconius clysonymus; assembly: GCA_018231685.1. NCBI lineage: Eukaryota > Metazoa > Arthropoda > Insecta > Lepidoptera > Nymphalidae > Heliconius > Heliconius clysonymus. The sequence continues at coordinate 9,227 of DVQK01000147.1, forward strand.
TCTTGTGGAACGTTATTGGAGTTGAAATAACTTTTATTTCGCAATCGTATGGGGCTTGTAGATGTTCCGTAGAAAATAAGTTGCCATTTTTTCAGGACGCCTGGTTGCGTAACGTGATTGTTTCCTGCGTTTATTATTTGAAGTGTCCATCGACCTTCCGCATTCTCACCCCAAAAATGTACGCTTAAAAACGGCCAGTCGTCAAAATTCGAACTAGTCGCATCATGAGTTCTCTCAAATAACAAAGTGGACGTAGTGCCCATCGGCGACGTAAGCAGGATTCGTAAATTACCTCTTGGAAAAAAACTCAGTGATATTTTACATTGAACGTGTTCCAAAAATCTGACCTCATTCATTGTGCCACTACAGCCATTAACGTCCATATGAACGGATATAGTGTAACCGAAAGATGTTTCTATCGACCTGTCCTCGTTTATTTCTTGGGACTTACATATGTGTTGCGGCGGTACGTTCACCCACTGCTCCGCAAGCGATACCATTTGACCTGCGTCCATAAGACCGTAACCAAATTTATGACTCACTTTCCGTTTCACACCGTTAACGATCCAACCTTCCTCCTTTTCTAAAGGTTGCGACCTCGATGTCATTACAATGAGATGTTGCATGTCTCTCCAAGTTAATAACGAATTCGCTTCTAAAGCGAGAGCACAAATACCCGCAGCTAATGGGGCGGAGGCAGACGTGCCCGTATGATCGACGGTGCATATATGATCCGGTCGTAATTGGACATCCATATCCACCGTCGCTACGCTTTTATCTCTACCCGGCGTACCCGAACTGTATGTCGATGCTAATGTCGAGGAGCATTCTTCTAAATACCAAGGTTTATAGCCCCCTTGTGTAGCACTAGATATTGATATTGTAAATATACTATTGGCATAGCCATCACAGTTGCAGGAATCGGTGTGCCTACCGCCGTTCCCTGAAGCCCATATAAAAATAGAGCCTTTTCCCCCTCTGCCGTTCGTGACGCCGTTTATGAAAGCCCTGAAACAAAAAATAGTTTTTAATGAGCTCGCCTCTAGCCATCCCTTTTATCGTATTTAGACAATACCTTCTAGCCAAGGGGCCCGGTCCGTCGACGGTTTTCCCATCGTCCTCGGGTCCCCAGGAAGCGCTATAGATGTCTATGTGATGGGTGTTGAAGCCGAGTGCTTTAGCTTCCACTGCGTCGTTAACTAGGCCATCAAGCATTCTTACGCCTCCAATGCTAGCGTTGTATGCGATGCCTACACCACAATATAGGTTGTAGGCGACCGCAGCGACTTCGCCGGCGCAACGGGTGCCATGTTTATTATCGCCATTGTCCTGCGGTGTGGGATCCGTGTCGTTTCCATTTATGTCGGTCGACGCCGCCGGGTCCTGGACATTTGTATAAACTCTATATATTTTACAGAAAATGTGGCTATTTAACGCAAAAAAATACTAAATATTTATATAAACATTTTACAGAAATGCTAAACTCTTAGTAAAAATAAATTACAACTGTAAATTTTGCAAATATCGCGTATAGTAAATTATATAACCACAATCTAGCACACAGTAAGTGGTAGTTGAACTTTGAACGTAAATTAAGGTTACTTAATGCTACATAAATAATTCCAATTGTTAGCAGTAAACAGAGCCCATGGCATTATACGTCGTAATCGATAGTGAAACCACAAATGTATCCTGAAATCCCTTGAAAGCAATGAAACTTAAGTAAGTAGAGGGGAGCTAACTCACCCTATGAGCATTATATAAATGAAGAAGCCAGTACTGTTCCAACGAACTAACTATCCCATAAAATTGGCTTCTATTTCTGAAGCGAGAGCAAATTTGTAAGGAAAATTACGCTATTAAACTTTTCATGCTGGAATAAGCTAAAAAGTCATTTTTGTAACTTTTTAGTTCTGATACTACAAATTTTTGCGTTAAAGTTGCGTTTTTAATATTAGCGCACATGCTTTCACTTTTAAAAGTTTGTTAAACAATTATATATTATTTCTTTATTTTATACTAGGGCGCACCCTTAAGGGGTGAATTGTAAAAAATCATAAAACACATATTCAATGAAATATTTTTAAGAGTCCGAATTTCAAATTTTATAAAAATCGGTGCAAATTTAAAAAAAACCATACAAACTTCAAACCCTATTTCATCCTTTTGAGGTTAAAATTTTTCAAAATCCCTTGTTATGAAAATAAACATCTGTCCAAATTTCTCGTTTCTACCATCATCGGTACGGCTGTGCGTGCGTAATACCTCAGTCAGTCGGAATATGTCCTTTTTATATATATATAGATTACAATATATTTCATATTTAAAAACAATGAATTTTTGTTCCATAAAATCATATAAATCAATACTTAAATAAATTTCTAATAACACTTTACAAAAACCAAATATCAAGATCCAAAACTAAAAGCAGTTCTAACGAAAATAACCATAATGACTCCAAAAAAAATTATACATATAAAGAGTCTATTTACATAATTTTGTATCAGATCCGGGTGATTGGGTTGGATGCCATCGTCCAGTATCGTTATAACGACGCCCTTTCCGGTGTATCCTTTACGCCACGCGGTCCCAACGTTCATGTCCAGGCCATCTGCGGCACCGCCGTTCTGAAAACCAGACTCATTAGACGGAATCCCAATTGTTAAAATGAAAACTCTTCAGATGCCGCCTTGAGGAAAAATGTTAAGACTGTTTCAGTAATAAATAATAATAATAATAGTCAGCAGGGTAGGAAGAGGGAACCTAGTGTTACGACACTCCGGTTCCCACTTTCCGCCGAGTTCTGGCGGCATTGTGTTGAGTGTGTTGAGTGGCGGAACTCAGCGCCGCGCCATGCGTCGACACGAAAGCAAAGAAAGAAAATTTAAATGTAAATAAATATTTCAAGTCCTCGAGTGGGGATCGAACCCACAACCAGATTTTACAGTCACACTTTGTGCCTTTACTGACTGGCCTCACTCATGTTTCAATAATTGCCTTTATTTTATCGCTCTGGTACCAGGAGTATCTATAAAATGGATCAAAAAGATAGAGAGAGGTATATTGGCACTAAGTTCTCCCTGACTACACTTCTAACTATATATATATACGCAAAGAATAATATTCTATCATACAACAATCAAATATAAATCTTCTATAATAATGAAAGTTATAATCTTGTATAATAACGAGGCAATTCGTGGTGCAGGGGCACAAAGTGTGACTGTAAAACCGACTGGTTGTGGGTTCAATCCCCATTCGAGGAAATGAAATATTTATTTAAATTTATATTTCTGTTTCTTCGCTCTGGTGTCAAAGCAAAGGGCGGCGTTGAGTTCCACCACTCAACACTCAACGCTTACAATTGCAACGGAGTGTCTTAACAATAGCCTTACTTAACCTCTGCCTGCCCTGCTGTGTGCGGGATACAGCGTGAAGCTGTGAATTTTTATATAGTGCCGTAAACAAAAAAAAATTTATGAAAGAAGTTGTACTCAATTGTAGTACAGTTTTATTATTGTATTCTATATTCTATATAAGCGTTATATTGTATTTCAGGCCATTAAACAATAAAGGAGTAACACGCTTTATTAATTTTTCTACCATTGAATATATGAAAAAATACATTTTATATTTATGCCGGTTCCTCTGTTCCACGCCGAGTGGAAATCGATTATAATAATTTATGTTCAACTTATTACGTATTTGAGGCCAGTCGTGGCGCAGGGATACAAACGATTGTGATTGTAAACGCAAAGGTTGTGGGTTCGATTGCCTCTCTAGAAAATAAAATATTTTATATTTTCATTAATTGCTCTGGTAAAGAGGCAAAGAGCGGTGTTGAGTTCCGCTACTCAATTATTCCTGTAGCACTCAGCGAAAAGTGAGGAATAGAAGCGTCTTAATGGGATGTTTTTACTCTAGGTTCCTAGGTTCTATACGCGGGATACAGCAAAAAGTAAAAAAAAAATAAAATAAAAGATATTCATGAAGATGTTCATGTAAAATGAAATCTGAATTACATTCATTACCCTGCTTTGATAAGAAAAACCGCGGCATTGAGTTCTGTCGCTCAACGTACTGTACGTTGAGCCTTGACAGTTGGTGGAAAGCAGAGAGTATAGAATTTTGACACAAGGCTCTATTTATTCTGTAATACGTGGGATAAAGCGTGACACTAAGACAATCCTTTATATGACTATTAAAGACAAACAACCAATACGAAATATCTTTGACAGACGGGCAAAAAATGGAGAATGTATCAAAGCTATAAAAATATGTAAATAAATATAAATCAAATACTTATTTATAAACTCAGGCGTCAAAGAATTCAAGGAAAAAAATGTAATTGCCTTGTGTTATTTTATTTATGGGCGAAGGAAATAATAAATAATTCTATGGAAAAAATGTACGGAGTTAATTTTAAGTTCGTCCAAAAATAACAGTAATAATCTTAATTAATTTTTCCTTTTTAAGTGGTCTTATTAATTTTGTGCATTCTATTTAAAAATGGGAATAAACATTTCAGTAAAATTACCAGTAAAAATTATAAAGTAGATACATATAAAATATTTATAAAATTTGCTATAGTTGGATTTGAATCCAGAGACGTTATACAGGCTGTAACTCGAATGGTGGATCAACAGTCATCTAAGAGTAGGGGACTTCAGTACCTTTCCATTTCACATAATGTATGTTCAGCGATTTTCATGGTGTAAACTGTAAACGATATGGGGAATTTGTGATTTTTTGAAAAAAGTCGGATCTTTGAACACAATTGCCAGATGACCCAACTGATGGGTCTGCGCTCATGTTTTTTTATCTCAATAGTAGGGCTTTAATATTAAATATGAACTTAAAACTATCGGCTTATAAATCTTGGAAATACGATAGAAAATAATAAAAAAAATAAAAGGATCAATTAGAGCAAAAAATTTTTGGGCTCTAGCGAAAACAACCAATTAGAAAAAAATCTTCTTAAATTTTATGATTTTTTTTTCCAGAAATAATTTCGAAAACTCCTAGTATTTATGTAGAATAATCTCAAAACAATTCATAAGGCCATCTCAAAGACAACATGTTAAAAAATGTATTTGAATCATGAAACAAGTTAATTAGTGAGTACGCATATTGCCTATCTTTTACTGTTAAAACAGTAAAACTATGGAATGAGCTGCCATTGGAAGTAAGAC
>DVQK01000148.1:0-14405 GCA_018231685.1 Heliconius clysonymus
GTCTTAACACTAGGTTCCCTTTGCCTACCCTGCTGTGTGCGAGATACAGCGTGAAACTGATTTAATTAAATTTTTAAAGCTTATTTTTTTTCCAGGTAAGCAGCGACGTAAAGTAAAGCGTGAGTAAGTTGAAAAAAAAAATTATAAAGTTAAGCATAGTTATCAAATTTTCAATCCTGTTACAACAAGGTACTAGCACCTGACATCATATTTTATATAACCAGAACAGTATTTAAATCAGAAATATCAGGATATTTTTTCGATAAAATTAATTTTAATAGCATTTGATTCGATGTATTATTATTTTAGATCGATGTTTTACTATTCATATTATTTTTATCTTTGAAATATAATGTGTACATCAAAATTACGCAAACTAAATGAATTTATTTCATAACTTAAATGAATAGTAATGACCTTTTTTAAATTCTCTTTACATTTTGCTTTTGTATGGACAATATATTTTAAACTGTTCTTCTGTACATTTTAGCCTCAACGGCCACACACGTTTGCTCTACAAATTAATGTTTACCCAAGTGCAATTTTATTTTGTGGGGATATGTATTTTATTTAATCAATTACTCTTTAACTTTCATGCTACCGTGGCCTTATGAATAAATATTTGATAGTAAGCGATAGTTGTGGATTCAACCTCTTCTGAAAAGATTTTGTATATTTAAAAGTATTTGGGGCCAGTCGTGGCGCAGGGGCAAAGATATTGTTTCCTGAAATTGATTGTAAGGTGAGAAAGGAATGTGTGTGTGTGAAATGGATTTAGTAATTCTAAATCAATAAAAGATATTTAGTATATTTATACAATACAATACAATATACTTTATTGCACTTAAAAAATTTAACAATTTATAATGATAATATGAGTATTTCTATACTTACTACGCTACTTACAATAAAAAATATAAATATCAAGATCTTAGATAATTTTTTTGTCGTTTTGTCTACATAAGTTATACGTTAAACTTATGTAATATGTTCAAAAGTAATATAATTCGAAGGTATGTATGTAGAACATGTTATGGAATAGCATTTTAGTTTCAGGACTTCAGGTGACCTATTTACCGAAACCGAAGTAAATTATATTTAAACGGTAGCTTCTGACTTACCTAGACTATAATAAAAGTTTTCTTATAATAAATGTATGTCCTAGCGACCCACGTGTGGCTTCGCCTGCTTAAAGTTACAGTTATGGTACAGCAATTATACAAAATCTTTAAATAAATTATTATTATCTATGTATTATTCTGATGAATAAGCTAGATTACTATAAAGCTTCATCTAAATCCGTTCAGAAACTAATTTTTGTATAAAAGTGGATCAAATATCCATTCTCAAAAACTTTCACATTTATAATAATATTGTGAGTAGGATGTACTCGCAAATTGGATAAGGCTTCATATAAACCGTTTTTAACTATCAAAATTGAATTGTTTTCATCTAATTGCTACAAATGCCGTAGTGTACTTATATTTTAACGTGAAGTTAATAATTTAAAAGTAATTCAGATAACTGTAGTAGTATCTACTAAACTTCACGCAAGAATCCCTTCGCACTCCTTGCCCCGGCCAGTGGCGATCGAACAGAGTTACTACTACTAAGTTTTCACTTGAAGCTTGGATTGGCCTACGTCCTCTAGTCCATGAATCACACTCCGCCCGCTCGATGCCTCACTAGGGCAGTGTAAAACGGATTAATAAAAGGATTTCCTCACAAGGGAAATAAAAATAAGGTACCTACACCAATCTCATTAGAAAGTATTAATAATAATAATAATACTTTATTGCACTAAAAAAAACAAAAGAAGAAACAATATAATAAGTTACTTACTTATATTTACAAAAAGACAAAAACATATTTTTTTATTAATATTTTTTACTATCCAAATATTACCATATTTACCATCCAAATACCATGTAAATATTGATTTGTAAGATTGCAGTTATTATGGTACGAAGAGAATACTTTTAATAGTAATTCTTCTGTTTGAAATCTTGCATCTTTTACATATACTTAATCTTTTACATTTTTTTTATTTAATATTATCGTTCAAACGGATGTATGTAAGGTGTACAGAAACAAGTAACATTTTTATTCAAATTTATATATTTTTAAATTAAAATATTTGTAACATTTATTTTAACTTCACTTTTTCCACATATAGCAGGGGTGTTAAGACACTCCTTTCCCCACTTTCAGATGAATTTACGATGCATTGAGAGTTGAGTGGCGAAACTTAACGCCGCGCTTTACCTTGTTACCAGAGCTGAGGAATAAAAATATACGGAAACTGAACTACGTCTAAACATACGGAACTCTTACGTTAAAATAATGTAAGTATTTATAGCCTATATCGTTTAAATTATGTACAAAAAAACAAATATTATAATAAGACAATATATGACTTATGATAAAAGAGTTATATTTACATACATTTCGTTTCTATAAAACTATACATGCGTTGTAAGTTTGAGTGTGAAATGTAGTAACAACTGTTACCATAATAATGGTTAGCTTATTTAATTTCAATGTACTACTTCTCACCTTTGACGCAATTTCGACATTGCTACTCAACAGAGTGGTGGAACTCAACGCCGCGCTTTGCCTTGTTACATGAATGGGGAAATGAAAATAAAAAATGTTGAACAATAAAAATCAGCCTAATTGAAATTAAAGCTATTAAAACGCTGTATTCCGCTTACAGCAGGACAGGTAGAGAAAACACGGGCACTTAATATTAAGACATCCATTCCCCACAAAGACACTTCCGCTCCCCAGCTCCTACCGACTTGCGGCATTGCTTATTGAGTGTTGGAACTCAACGCTTTGCCTCGTTACCAGAGTGAAGAAATGAAAATATTAAATATTTCATTCCCCCGAGTGGGAATCGAACCCACAACCGTTGGATTTACAGTCGCACACCCCTGCGCTACGATGGCCTCAATCTCTACTATTATATGACATATGTGGTGAAAATATGATTTGCATTTGAGTGAAATTTGCAATCATTACCATTTACTATAATAGATTTTTTTAAACACAAAATATTTATTAATTTTAATATAAAGAAAACATTATTTTTACTAACGCTTGCTTAAATTCTATAAGAAAATATGTAGTTCCAACATCATTTTGGTACGAATCAAAGAAATATAATACTTTTGCAGCTTAACTGATTGTACGCTGCCACAGTAACTCATTTATCGGGCTGAGGCCGGCGCAATACTGTGTATCAATATTATCTTTTAGTTTTTTAAAACAAAAACTGGTTTATTTGTTTGTTTGTCTTGTCTGTCTATTACAATAATTTATTTATAAAATAAGGCTTACTTTGTTTGGTTATTTCTTAGTGGCGGGTTGCAGTAGAAGTGTTTGACTGTAAACGCAATGTTAGTGGGCTCGATTCTCGTCCGAGGGTATGACTTTTTATAGTTTCATACTAAATCTTTATATATAGCAGGTTTTATATAGTGTTACATTTCGTTTTCCACTTTCTATTCAAATTTGGACTTATTGTGTGTTGAACTCAACGCGGAAATGCAAGCAATTAATTTCCCCGAGTGTGAATCGAACTCACAGTAGAGGACGCTGTGCTGCTGCACTACCTCGGATAATCCAGGACTCCGAGATAAATTTATAAGTTTACATTTATTATCAATCTTTGCAAGCATTTTAAATAAGTAGTCAACTTTAAATTGACTTATTTTGTATTATATTTATGTAAATGTCAGTAATTCTAACCAAAATGAAACTGTATTACTAGTATTCAAACTTGTTACCCCAGAAATAACTAATTCACTAACTTATTTTCATTTCAATCTTAGTATAGCTGACCTATTTTTCTAAATGCGTCTGCGACATTATTTATGAAATATCAACCCAAGCGATTATAATCTTAACACGAAAATATTACGGTACATTTTTCCATAAGACCGAAACAAAGCTTATTCGCAAAGGGTTTCCATTTGATTAATCACATTTACGCAAATAATGTCCCTGAAGGAAACTACAAAGGTCGTGGATAAATTTTCTATTTCTTACAAATCGGTTGTTGACCTTCACTTCGAGCTCCGGTTGTGGGGATTTATGGTTGTTGAGAAATAACAATTGGTTGGACACAATAATAAATTATTTTTGGTAGTCATTACTATAAGTTATTTTTGTTATATATAAGAATTTTACTGATAATATTATGATGGATTCGTTGAGCTTGTGTCCTTGAGGGTTTGACAATGACATCTTAAATTAAAAAGTTATAAATATGTTGCGTGCAGGATTCCACATATAGCAGGATATGCAGAAGGAACCTAGTGTTAAGACACACCTTTCCACTTTTTGTCCCATTTTCGAGACTTTGCGTGCTAAGTACGGACATCAACGCCGCGCTATGTCTTGTTACTAGAGCGAAGAAATCAAAATAATTCATTTATATAATCAGTACCCAAAAAAAAATACAATTATAACTTGGCAAAGGAGAATGAAAATATTTATTAAATCAAATAAATCAGATTCACGCTGTATCCCGCTCACAGCAGGGTAGGCGTTATTCCGCATTCAGGAGGATATTATTTATAGATTAATATTTGTCATTGGCGGAGAAAAACAGAGAGATTACGCTTTTGCATTTTGATTTACGGCTATATGTAAACAAAAGCGCATAGTATCTAGTGTGAACTGATTAGTTTACGAGCTAGCGTATCGTAGGCGGTGATGCTATCTTGGCACGCGATTGGGATTGTGCAGTACTGGAAGTTTAAGCTATATTATAATAATATTATGAAAACACTAGAGCTATGATATTTAAAGGTTTATGATAATATGATATTTTTGAAAACCAATCGAACTTATCTTTTATGTTTTTTATTTTTAAAAGTAACTTTAAAAAGTATATTATCTAAGTAAGCCATGTAATATGTATGTTCATATTTTTTTGGCAAATTAAAAATGGAAATAATAGTATATAAAACATAATTGGAAATATCATAAAAAATAGGACCTAATGCCAAGACATTCTGTTCTACACTAACTTAAACTAAACGCACTTTTATAGCTAGATAAGAGTAACTTCTAATTATAAATATCAGAAGAAGAGGCGTGGCGTAGGGGCACAAGTGTTGTGGATTCGATTTTCTCTCAGGGAATTGAAATATTTAATACTTTTAATTTTTTCGCTCTGGTAAAGGCACAAGGCATAATACTTCTTTGACTTCCGCCATTCAACAATGGCATGCCTCGAAAATTCGGACATTAGGACAGAGAAATGTATTTATGGGAACGGAATGTCCTAAGGTTAGGTTCCCAGGTTTCCTTTGCCTTCCCCATCAAGCGTGGGATACAACAACAAAACTAAAAAAAAAGATTTAATTAGGATTTGATCAATATGTAAAATGTATCACAGTTTTTTTACATTTTTTTAACCTTCACGATGTATCCTCCAAGTAGCGTTTATGCTAAGATACTCTATTTCTCATTTTTCGCCCAATTTTCGAGGCATGAGTGGCGGGGCTTAACGCCGAGCTTTGTCTTGTTCCGGAGCGTAGAAATGAACACAACCGTATAATAACGCAACCGCAACCGCATAATTAGACGCTATGCCGCTGGGGCACAACTTCCTCAATTTTTTTACATCTTCTATCAAATAAGAAATAAAATTATTTCTGTTGTGTCCATGTATATTTATATATAAATATTTACTTGTTATGTGTTTTACAATCTTAATCTTATCGCAAACTAAATCGGTGCCGGTCAAACGGTGGGCGTCTTTGGAATACATTTGTTTGGGAAGCCGCTATCTGACTCGTGTGAATCTTTGGAATGTGTATAATCAAATATTTTATTTGAAATTTCCTTTGAGGTGTTACAAAGTTATTTTAATGATATTAAATACTGTCCATTCACACGACCACGTTGTGGGTTCTATTCCCACTTGGGGGAATTAACTATTTTCATTTCTGTTTTAACTCGTGATCTCGTAAATTGAGCAGAAAGTGGAGAATAGAGTGTATCAACATTAGGTTGTTAGGTTAGGTTAATATATCTATCTACCTGGTTAAATCCTTGTCATAGCATGAAGTTGTACAAATAACACTGTGGATGCCATAGGTATGTGTTGAAATACCAGCACGATGAAAGTTAAAGAATTTACTTTACCTAGTGGAAATCAAATCATCAATCATCGCATTTACAATTAGAGATAATGCAGTCGTGGTGAAGGAGCACATGACTGTAAGCACGACAGGTTAAGGATTTGATTCCCATTCGAGGAAATGAAGTATTTCATATTTTCATTTCTTCGCTCTGGTGTCAACGCAAAGTGCGGCGTTGAGCTCCGCCACGTCTTGAAAATTGGGCAGAAAGTAGTGAATGAGCACTATATGACCGCTTCGCTTATACCTCCCATATTCCAAACTCCCTATCATGCGACAGGCAGTTAAGATCCCATTAAAACAAACAGACACTCTAAATATAACATTATAAAATAATGGTATGTACAGAAATATTGTAAAATAGTATAATTGAGGGCATCGTGGCATAGGTGCACTATTACCTTATTTAGGCTAGATATGATTATGAATTATTTAAGTAGCAAAAAAAAATGGAAAAATTGAAAAAATGGACTAGCTAGGTACCTGTCTGTAGTTTTTATTTAAAATATATAAATAAATAAACTAAGGTTCCCTCTACCTACCCCGCTATATGCGTGAGATATATCGAGAAACGAAATAAAAACCTGCAAAACATTTTACTATTACCTAGGTCGCATTAACCTAAAAAAACCTATCTTCCACTAAAAACTCGTAGCAATTAAACAGAGTGCATTAGATCAATTGTAAGCAGTTTTCATTTTAAGTGAACATTACAGGAAACGATCAGTGTGAAGGTGTGTCGGGAATCACGGTAATAACATTCAATTTGGTTAAAGCGTTCGCGTTTTGAGGTACAATGTGTAAGCGATAGCGATTTCTTTTATTTATTACTTTATTTGGGTATAATGGGTAGAAATTTGTCTTTTTAATGTATTTAAAGTGTTTTTCTACATTTAGAAAAGAAAACGTATATAGTATTTTTCTTTAAAAAATGTTTAATGTTTAGTAAATAGCATTCTCTCTTGTCAAATGATTATTCTAAGTAAGTATCTTTGGGTAGCGGAAGTTTGTAAAAATCTCCCTTCAGAGATGCTTACAACATAAATAAGTTATAATAAGCGTATAAAAACGTACGTTTCGACGTAGTTTGATTTAAAATTTTAAACGTTTTCTCAAAATAAGTAATCTTCTTATATTTCATAATAAATATTATAAATATTTTTTTGAACAAAATTCAAAATGGATTTATGTAGTTTCAAAATTTAAAGTGGAATTATCGTCGAAGATATTATCTAAATATTTGTCTAAATCGCACAAATGTCGTAAACTTCCTTCATTCTACAGAATAGTCAATTCTTGCAATAGTCACTTGTAAACGTAATCGATATGATATTATAGCATATTTTAAAACTGTTTTAATTGTTACTGTAAATAATTCATCCATAATTGTAGATATAACTCTCGCTTTTTGTTCAGGCTTGCAGCTTGGCATGTCTATGTAAAAAAAATATAGTTTTCATTCTTGAAGAATTACGTGTTAATTGACGAATGAACGAAACTCGCGCTTTGCTTGTTCACCAGAGCGAAGAAAAAAATAAATAAATTCTCTGTACAGTAAATCGAAACAAATGTTGCGTTTACAGTCGCATACTTGTGCCCCTATGCCACTACGGCCTTATAAGATCAGCTTCACGCTGTATCCCGCACACAGCAGGGTAAGCAGAGGGAACCTAGTGTTAAGACACTCCGATTTCCTTATGTAACATTTCATATAACCCTAATATTTCATAAACCTAATTTCAAAATTTCACTTAAAAGAAACAACTTCAGACCCTTTTAACTTGCACCGCGGTGAATGACCCGCGGGAAGTAATTTCGCTCAGCAGTAATCAGTTTTATGTCGGCCTAGCTTCTGTAAGGGTTATGGTACGAGTAAGTCTCACAACTGATTTAAGATTTATATATTACACGTATAATAATAAAGGAAAATAACACTGGGAATTTTGGACATTACTTTTCCATTTTTTCTTACACTAAATTTCTCGCTCATTTAGATTCTGCTGATGTTCCTAATATACAATATAATAATAAATATTATTGAGGTTTACAAAAATATTTACCTTCATGTTTCTAAATAGTCTAAAAATAGGTTATTATTATAAGATTTTGAATGTATCAAAAACATAATAATACGTTACTTCGTTTTTAACTATTATTTGATTTAAAGATTTCTCCTAGAGATTAAATGTAAATAGTAAAAACAAATATTAACTTATTACATTTTTTTTCTTACCTTTACACTGTAATAGTATCTTTCACATAGAAAGGTTGAGAAATCTAGTCGAGTTTTTCTATTCCGTTTTCCGTTTAATGCCCACATTTCGTATTATACACTAGAGCGACGAAACTGTAATATTTCACTCCACCAATCAGGAACTGAACCCACCACAGTCGCGTTTACAATCAGACGCTGTTTATCATCGTCATAATCTCTTACAAATTACATAAACCAATTTTAAATTTTACATCAGCCAACTATCCTGTTTGCATATTGTCACTAAATGCTAGTTAAGCACGAGACACCCCAAAACCTTAACGGAAAGATTTCAAACGTTCTCTTGACGTTGTGATTTATAGCGGAATTCCTTATTTGTCACCTGCCTTTGTCCAATTGTGGAGCGATTTCTCAAACGCTATATTGGATTCGATGGGATGAATCGTCAGCGAATTGGTGTTTTAGATTAAAATTTACTAAATTTTCCGCTAGAGTCGTCCTCGTAATAAATTTTGTAGGCGTTAGAAGACAAGATAAAAATTAAATTAGTTTCACGCTGTATCCCGCACACAGCAGGGTAAGCAGAGGGAACCTAATGTTAAGACACTCCGTTCCCCACTTTCTGCCGAATTCTGGAAGGATTGTGTATTGAGTGGCGAAACTCAACGCTGCGCTTTACCTCGACACCAGAGCGAAGAAATGAAAGTAAAAATTTAAATAAATATAAGGTCGGGGCAAAACTATTTTCGTATTGTTCATACAAAGGAAAATATTTTTTTTAGGTATAACTTTTTATTTATTTATATTATGTACGTGCCGTTTCGATTGATGACTTGTTGCCATCTTATGGGTAGTGCCATGATCCCATTACTGTAGAAATTTTGAGATTTTTGATAAAAAAAATCTGACAAGTAGTTTTCAGTGTTCTTTTGAGGTTAGATTTATGCTTCCTAAAGAGTTCTGCAATGACCGAAACAGGTAGAAATCTGATGGAACAAGGTCAGGGCTATAAAGAGGACGTATTAAAACATCCCAGCCAAGCTCTCAATTTTTGCTGCGTGTCTATAGATGAGTACAGTCTGGCGTTGTCATAGTGAAACACCACGCACTTCCTATTCACCAGCTCCGGCCGGTTTTTCTCAATAGCTTTTTTTAACCTCATCAGTTGCTGACAGTAGAGGCCAGAATCGACAGTTTTACCCGGTGGCAAAAGCTCATAGTGGACGATTTCTTTCCAATACCACCATACACAATTAGCATCACATTGTTCGGAGTCAGTCCGGGCTTTTCCACGGTCTGTGGGGCTTGTCCATACTTAGACCATGATTTTTTTGCACATTCTTTTCGTAAATCACCCATTTTTCATCACCCGTAATCAACTGTTTAAGAAATAGTTCGGAATTGTTACGTTTCAACAAAGAATCGCAAATGGAAACACGTTGCATTAGGTTTCTCTCAGTGAGATCATGTGGTACCCAAATGTTAAGTTTTTTCTTTTACCCAGACTTTCGTAAATGACGTAAAATGGTTTTATGATCAACATCCAGTTCTTCAGCAGTATCGTAGCTACTAATATATCGATCTTGCTCCATTTTCTTACAGATGGCACTGATTTTATCTGTATCCAGAGCGAACATCATCTTTCACATTTAAACTTCCAGACTTGAAACGCTTGAACCACATTCATGCTACTCTTATAGATATCGCATTAGGTCCACACAAATTTTATTTGCGGGGTTCGTCGCATTTTTACCTTTTTTTGTAATAAAACTTTAAAATGTACCGAATTTTTTCGTCATACACGTTCATTTTGCTTGCTTGAAAAATAATTGAAAAATGGCGGGAACTAGTTTTTTTATTTATTGATTGCAACTTCAGAATGTCACATTTAATGGTATTAAAACCAGCCAGTTACATTCAGTACAGCCAAAGAGGTTTGATTACTAATAATACATTGAAATATGAAAATAATGTTGCCCTGACTTATTTTCGCAGTTTTGGGATAATTAATCTAGATTTCGAATATATAAAAAAATTAAAAACGTTCGATATATGTATATCTAAAAATAAACAAAACTTTTTTTAATTTTTTATATATTCGAAATCTAGATTAATTATCCCAAAACTGCTTACTCTAAAAAGCTGACTGAATAGTGAATAACTTAATTTAAATAATATTTTTTTCACTATAAATAATGTTTTTAATATAGTATGTAAATATATGACTGAAGCCAGTCTTTTTACCTACTGTACTTACTGTGTTGTGGTTTCGAGAGGCCATCGTGGGGCAGAGGGACAGCGTCTGTCTGTAAATACTAAACTTGTGGGTACGATTGCCATTCGAGTAATTGATAGGTTTCCGGTAGATCTCTCAACACGCTATTGACACAAAATATACTTTGGTGACCAGGTAAAAGCGTAAAGCTTCTTTTTTTACTGATGACCTTAGTGTATGTACTATTAAATATTTCTTAACGACGCCACGATAACGAATAAACATGAAGATATGAAAAAAATATACTTTTTATATCCAACATTTGTTACGTTCCTCTGAGAATTAAATCTACCTGTCATATTCTATCTCTGTCTATCGTCTGTCATTCTTGAATATTCGAACAGGACACAAGATGTTTATTAGGGACAAAAGGTGAGCGTGTTTACATTTTGTGACAATTTTTCACACTTGACCTTGTTTTTTTGAAAACAAAGACGATAAGCTTTACAGCCTAAACAAATTTTATTGTATAGTTTCTGTTAAATTATTATGATATTGTTCTAAGTCTATTTAATTACTTTAATTCTTTAATTTTCTTTTAACTTTATCTCTTACCTTTCTTCTCTGATTTTGATGAAAAGTCACTCTGTTTTTTAATTTAAGTTTGTTATGATTTATAATCTATTAATTGTTTTTATTTTAATGAAATTGAAAGTAAGAAGACAAATTGAAATACGATATAAGCCAACATTAAGTTGAGATATCTATGCTATTAGTAATTTAATTTTTGCATCGTGGGTAGTAATTCATAATAATTGTAGGTCGTAGTATATAACATAAGAATAAATCATAACTATAATATAAGGAAACTAAATCTTCTAATTTCTATGTAAATGATGATGAAAATGAATAAATATTTATAATCTATTACAATTACTATTTAACCATATTTGGTAATAATAGAACTTTAATGATGAAAAATGAGCCGTTTTCCGGTTATAGTGAAGTTAAATATACTAATATTAAATGTTTGGCTTTTGTATTTCAACCGCGCTGGCTCTTTACTATAAATTATATCTGTAGGGTGTAAGTGATAATTTTGTGGCGTTTTTAAAGTGTAACTGTTTTTCTGTAAACGCGCCTGGTTGTGAGTTCGATCCCCACTCGAGGAACTGAATTATTTATTTAAACATATGGATATTTATGAAAATATAAATATATTTCGAGGCAAAGGGTGGCGTTGAGTTCCGCCACTCAACACGCAATGCCTCCAGAAATCGGCAGAAAGTGGAGAATGGAGTGCCTTAACTCCCTCTGCCTATGCTGTGCTATTAAATTGTAAAATTACAGATGTACCTAATAAAAATTGTATATTTAGTAAAAAAGAATATTCATCGTCTTACATTTTTAAATTTCAAACTTTATCATTAGCAGAGTAATTAAAGAGTGGAGTGCCAAAGGTTGCCTCTATGCTACTATTTATAAAGTTCCCACTCACTGAGGTAGTAGAAATGTGAAATTTGAAGAGATGTTTATTTTCATAATGTAAACACTCACTAAGAATGGATTTGAAAAAAATGTAACCCTAAAGGGGTTGAAAGTTTGTAAATCTTCAAACAGGCACCGATTTTTATAAAATTTTATATTCGAACTTAAAAATATTTATTTGAAAACGTGTTTCATAGTTTATTAAAATTCACCTCCTAAATTGAAAATAATTTCATAAACATTACTAATTTTAATTTTTTTATATTGATAAAATTAAATGAAAATGAAAGCTGCAGATTCTGCTGCTTCGCCATTTTCTTCCGCATAGCACGGTTGGCAGAGTGACCTAGTGTTACACTCCATTCCCACTTTCACTTTTCTCCCTATTTTCGGATTAAGTAGTGGAATCGAACATCTTATTTTGTCCACCAGAGCGAGGAAATAAAAATAAATTATAATATATAATGCATATTTTTGAACTCACTCACTTCTTAATCGTGTAGTTTGATAATGTTACTTAAAATTATTTTAAGAGATACTACTATTATTTAAAACAATTATTTATTAATATACTATTTTTATTTAAAGTGGTATATGTTAATAGCATTTTTGAAGTGTCATTACGTTTGAATGAACCCATATGTTTGATATCTCATGAAAAATGAGATCTATACGATCCGCTCCCCTAGGATTCTATATAATAATTATGGCGTTGTAACATTAAATTGTAAATTTATGGTACCTTTTAGGAGTTTTTGAGTATTAAATCTATTTACAGCGTTTTGGATTTCTATATAAAGGGATAAATAAATCTGAATTTATTGTATATTGATTTATATTGTAAGTAAAATAACATAAAAAATAAATATTATTGACTGCTGTTTTAGAAGCGCTTAAAGCTATTCTATTTATACTATTAATAAATATTTCACATTTGTGTCCGTCTCAAACTAAAGTATATTTATATATATTATCTAATACATACATATTTTGGGATATTTTACAAAAAAAATATTTTACATTTTAACGCTCACTCCTAAAATTTGTACCACACTAAAGGAGCCCGGACAGTCCATAAATTACTATAACGCTTCTCCGTTGATTGTTGTTAGCCCGCTTTCTATAATGAACGAAAAAATCCTATATTATTTCCTTATACCGCTATAGAGTACTAAAGAATACAGAATAAAGAAAGTGAACATAGCGTTCAATAACTTATATATTTTATAATCCGATTAGCACTTGTTTTATTCTAAAACAAGTGCGTCTCAGACTCGCGCACAACGGATTCCGTAATATTTATCTATTGTTATGTTGTATGGAAGATCTATTAAATATTTATTTTATTTGTTGTTATAGCAGTAACAGAAATATTTCATCGGTGAAAAATTCAACTGTCTAACAATCTTGGTTCATGAGATACAGCCTGGTGACAGTCAGACAGGCAGACGGACGGATGGACGATGGATTACGCTCGGCTCCCGCTTGTAGTAGGATATGCAAAAATTAAAGCACTCTGTCCTTTACTAAGTGTACCTTTACTGAAATAACCGAAACAAGAATCTTTTGAGTAGCACCTATCAATGATCTAGCGAATTAAACAGAAGAATCAAAACACACTATAACCTCAAAATTATTTATTACCAATCAAAACAGATTAAATACACAAATCACTCGATTCCAATAATAAGCAATCAAATCAACATAAAGCATTCACGATTTATAAATGAAAAGTTTAATACTTTACAGATTTCATTACATTCTTAGAGCATTGAGACGTTGATAATGGCACTCATGGAGTCACTATCGCGAAATGAACGAAGAAAGCCTCTTACAACTTCGGTAAAATTTCCTTTCAATTGACTTATCGATTCTATTCAACCACTTTATTACTGAATACTCTTGGAGCCAGCGAAAACCGAATATCGTGCCCAATATCTTGTTTAAAACTTAGCTTTTATGGTTTTTAATGCTGGCTATGTATAGTTTAATGTCTTGTTCGTAAGCTATTCATGTGAACATCTAATGAGATATTAAAAATTTATAAGAAGCTGTTTGACTTTTGTCAAATTATACTAGAAATTCTTTTTGTGGATACAATATTATTTTTTTTATAAAATTTTATGAAAATGTTTCAGTTTAATTATTTTGATATACACTTATATTTTATATGTATACAATTTTTTGCATTATGTGAAGTTGTGTTTAGTCAAAGATTCGAATATAAAGTCGAATGTATCTAAGTAGATATATAATTTAAATTTAATTTAATTGGCTTCACGCTTTTATCCCGCACACAGCAGGGTAGGCAGAGGGAACCTAGTGTTAA
>DVQK01000149.1:0-14382 GCA_018231685.1 Heliconius clysonymus
TTATATGTTTAGTTGTTTTGATTAGTGATAATTTTCTTTATATAAAAGCTCTTATATCTCGAAAGTATTACAGCAATTTGTGACTATTATCATGATTATTTTTATATTTCCAGCGTCAGTCTGGTCGCGACGTGGTTCTTCAAGCTCCGTGGGTAAGCCCCCGCCGCCTGTGAGACGGTCGTCGTCGATATCACGACCGCAGAGACCGCCGTACCATCAGGTAAACAGTTCGAATCGCGTTTGTCTTAAATATTTTTATAATTTTTCATGGTACAATACCATTTTCCATGAGAGCGATTTATTGTTGATTTTTTTTATTCCAAACCCTACCTTTACTTATTATTATTTGAAAAAATACGATTAACGATTTATTCGCTTATAACTAATATTGACAAATACAAATTATAAACATTTTTAAACATGATCTAATGTAACGTTAATTGTTGTATTTTACAACCCTGTTAACAACTTTTGATAGGCAACACTGTGTTTTAAATGTTTTTTATTTTTTTTGTATCGTTTATAAGTAATTGCCTATAATACAGAGCAGACAAACCAATAAATGGACTAGGTTTAGCTTACCAAAGTTGTTAAACTTTCTAAAAGAACCATAAAAAGACTGTGAAATCCTTCAGAATAAAATATGTTTTACAGAACGTTCAAAGCCCTCCCGTGACGACCGACGCTGACAACCTGCCGCCGCCGCCCGCGTTCCTCCTACAGCCGGAAAATGACACTAATTCAGGTAATGTATACTATTTTTAATATCTTACTTTGACCCGATTTGACGTTGACGTGACGTGCCACTAAACACTACTGCGATAGTTTATTTAAGACGGCATCGTATATTATAGAAAATATTGTTTTGTTTTTTTAAATTACCCCACGCAGTAATTGAACTTATGACTATAGTACCAAATACACTGTTTCATATGTCTTGCTTAGTAGTTTATATTTTATTTTTTCAGTTCAAGGAATAAACGTAGCGGAAACAGTGAAACAACTAACTGAATTAAAACACATGCCTGCCTCACCCGGCCTCGTCCGTCGAATGCAAAATCAAAATCAAAATCCAAGCCAAAATCAAAATCTAAACCAAAATCCAAATCAAAATAACCAAAATCTTAACCAATTGAGCACATTCCAACAAGCGAAAAGTAATTTTTCTTCAACAACAAGTTTAAATAACTCGGGAAGTTTAAACCCTATATATGGACAGACAAATAAATACAATGTGTACGTAGAAAATTCTATGTTCGTGAGAAAGAACAGCTTGAACAGTTCGAATAATGATTTGTATGGAAGTAACTCTGGTAAGTCAAATTTTTAATTAATTGTTACTCTTTTTTTACTGGCATATAACTGAAACCGTCGTGAACACAAAGCTGTGACTGTTAACGAGACGGTTGTGGGTTCGATTCCCTCTCAAGGAAACGAAATATTTAATTCTTTAATTTTTGCGCTTTTGTCGGTCTGTCGAGGCAAAGCGCATCGTTGAATTCCACCACTCAACACGCAAGGCCTCCAGAATTCGTCGTAAAGTGAATAACGGAGTGTTATGACAAGGTTCTCTCTGCCTTCTCTGCTCTATGCGGAAAACTATGTTTATTAGCTTATATCTTAAATAAACAGCAATTTATTGATGGCTAATTTTGTCCCATTAGGAAGTATATACGGTGAAACAAAGGGGTCACCACATGGTTCGACACCATCGACCCCAAGTTATGGAGAAACTACGACTTTCTCTAGTTTTGGACCTCGAGTTAATAGCGATTCCCATTATGGACAGACAGGTGAGAGATTTTTATGTATACAGGATGTAACTTGATTGACAGATCAACGGTGGTCTATCAGCAAACGATCTCAGTATCTATCCGTTTGATTTATATATATTAAGTGATTTTAACCGGTAAAGCTGCTATTTGGACATTTGTGACTTTTTGAAAAAAAAACTAAATCTGGAAAATACAGTCGGACTGTCCGGTCTGTGATCGTAATATTTTTCCTTCATAATATACCTTTTCTATCATGCAACAGGGTACTACAGTCTATAAATCTAAAAACGTACATGCAAAAATTGTTAGTTAGAAAGTTAAATTTTATTAATAGCTTAAAAATTCGCACAGTGCTTGTACAGTGCAAATATTTTGATATTAAGTGCAGAGAGTGCGCGTGCACTGGTACTGGTTCCTTTTTTTACATGCATAAAGTACGCGAGGAATAGTATTAGTGCTTTATTAATCGAAGTGATGCGGGTTCAAGTCTCGATAAGTTTTTTTTTACATATTAATTATTTTCTTTTGTAAAATGATATATAGTATTTAACATTGTGTTGAAAAATACCAAAACCAATCAGTAGAGTGACTTTAGCGCCTTAGATAGTGTTGGAGTTTACACTGTATGCTATTTTTTTTTCCAGGTTTCAAGCTCCAACAGGAGAAATACCCACAATCCCAGTCTCAGGGCAAGGGGATCTACGCACAGCCCACGCTGTCCCCGGGGCCTCTAGCGAGGCGGCTGGCGGCGAGGTCGCATAGCGCGGAGCGGCATCACGTGGAACGTGAGTATCACGTGTCTTGTGACGTGACGTGATGTGTCATGTTATAGAATAAATATCTATATTGTTCTTTTTATTTTTTCCTACAGTTTTTAAGGTTAACCAAAGACTTTAAACAAACCTTAACTCAAAAAAAAGTTGAACCATAGTAGTTGTTGTCGTTAGGCATACGAATAAACGAATATAGGGATTAGAATATCTTTGCATGACAATAATATATATGTATAATAAAAAATAACTAACATGGTGTCGCAGTTGGACAGTGGAAATGCGATGGTTCTGGTTCAATCTTTTATATATATTTAAATTATTCTCTTTTTTCTAATGCTATATAGACTGCCGCACTGAGTTCTGTCAACACGCAATGTGCCGAAATCGTACAGAACGCGGAGGACGGAGTGTCTTAGCACTAAGATCCCTCGGCATCCTCTGCTTGTTATATTAGGGATAATACGATATTAAGAGAACACCGTACCCATACACATTTTTAAACATTATTTAATGTACATTTTTTCCTTTTTCTCCAAGATGGCGGTCTCATAGCAAGTTTAAGCGCTAAACTAGCGCCTCAGCTGTCTCCGCGTACAACTCGCCGCACTATATCAAGCATCACGTGTTCTGATACACCAGCTAAAGGAAAGGGTAGGTGTATCGTAGAATATTTGCTATCACCCTTGTTATTATTAATTGTTGTTGGGTTCTAATTATAAATGGTCTGTGTTGGACGTAGCTAACTAGTTTATTATATTTGTTTTAGTTAGACCGTCGTTGCGCAGGAGTACAAGAATGTGACTGTAACGCGGCGGTTGTGGATTCAATCCCCACTAAGCGAAATAAATTTTAATTTCTTCGCTCTGGCACTAAGGCGTTGAGTTACGCCACTCAACACGCAATGCCTCGAAAAATTTGGCGGAAAATAGGGAACGGAGTGTCTTAACCCTAAATTTCTGCAGTCTACCCTGCTATAGGCGGTGGATATGTTGATTTTTTTTATTATAATATGAAAGATTGTTTGAAAGTTTATGTGAAATGCACATTATTTTAAACAATTAGTTACATTATTTTATTCACCCATATTTTTAATATTTATATTAAAAAAATATATACTATATAAACAGACATAACTGCGATTTCCCGTTTTTGGTATTCAAACGTAATATACAAACATAACACCACAATACGCCTCATTCTGTCCTCTAACTAAGTAGCTCCCCGCAGGCGCGGCGGCGGCGGTGGCGGCGCCCGCGTTCCTCGACAAGCTGTCGGCCACGCTGCAGCGGCGCCAGCACGCGCACGCGCCGCACTCGCGCGCGCTCCTAGTGCGCGACCGCATCAATGCGCACGCGCAGGTCACACACATGGACAACACACACTACATTTATAAACTTGTTAAAGAAAAAAAAAAACCAATATTTTAGAAAAGGAAATGAACCATAAAAAAATAACGAGGCCAAGTACTACGTCGAGTTCCTCCACTAAACGCGCTATTGTTCCAAAATTCGGTGAAAAGTGGGAAACGGAAGTGACTTAATGGGAACGGAGTGCCCTAACATTAGTTTCCCTAGTTCCCTTTACCTACCCTGCTATCTGCAGGATTAAGCTTGAAGCTAAACAAATTAAACTTAAACTAGCTTTCTGTGATTGTTGAAGTTGGAATTAGTTTTTAACAAATCGGTTGTTTCAATTTATAGAGCGTACCCTAGGTGAATCCGACATAGAGGACTTTATGATACATTAGGGTATTATTTCTTTACTTAAAAAAATACATATATATATATGTACATATTAGTTCAACAAATCTAAACATGCCAGTACGCGTCACACATATGCACACGCATCCATATATATATATATATACATATCAACATTTATGTATATATTTAAAATATATCGTATATTTTTATTATTTCAGCCCGACCCTAGAGTCTGCCACACATCACTAATGGAGCAAATTAAGAGAGGCGCAACACTACGCCGAAATAAATTCTGCAACGATCGTTCCGCACCAAAAATACGCTAAAATGCCAGGATTATGGATTTATTAATATTATTATACTTGAATTTTAGATGATAAGCCCGTTAAATGTCCATTCTATATAGGTTCTAAAGCAAATATGTATAAGTTGTATGTATAGTATATGTTCGCAGAAAAGAAAGAAAAAAGGGTTTGAGAGGCCAGTAGTGGCTATGCGGCACATGCGTGCGACTGTGAACGCGACGATTGTGAGTTCCATTCCCACTCGAGGAAGATTAAACATTTAATATTTGCATATCCGTGTTTTGGTAACATGTGAAATCGCGGCGTTGAGTTCCGCCACTCAACATGAAATGCCTCCAGAAGTCGGCGGAAAGTGGGGAACTAAAGTGTCGTAAAGGGATCGAAGTAGGTTCGCAGATTCACTCTACCCTGCTATGTGCAGGATGTGCGAAGAACTATGAAAAAAAAACGGGATTTGAACCTGCGCCTCTTATTTCCCGTCCGTGCACTCTGACTACTAAGCCAAACGTTCTCATCAAGCCTACACGAAATATTTATTTGCGTGGTTATTTCTTTAAGTTGTTATCATCTCTGTAGGTAGATATTTACTTTTCAAAATAAAATTTCTTGGAATTATCATTTCGCAAGAGCTATTTATTAAATATTTTCTACACGCAAGAGGCGCTGTTTCTAATCCAGCTACGGTTAATATTTTTAAAACGTTTTCTAATTAAGTATTTTTATTTACTAAATATGAAAAGATACTTGAAAACTTTGGGAAATATATGTATGTATGGATAAATCGTTAATTTGACTTCCCCATAATATTTTTGCTAGCCTTTTGAGTAGATGTCTTAATTTCATTTCATCGTATTATATTATACATTTAAAAAAATTGGGGTTAATTTCCACGATTTTCATATTTCGATTTTTTTTCAAATAGACTAAAATATAATAAACTTTTGACATATACATATTTGCTTTAAGAATTTCAAAAGTATTTGAACTGCCTTCCCTTTTTAACTAACGTCCACATGCGGCTTTGACTGTAGTGCCTGTTTTATATACATAATAAAAAATATAAAATTAAATGGACTTTTAACAGAAATACGGAACGGTCGACGGCCACGTCTCGTCCTCGTCCGTACTCGTCCATACATATTTGCAATTTTTTTTATTTATTTTTTAAATTTCAATAGTAGTAATAATAAAATTGATTTGAAAGTAGCTTTTTTATATTGGAATTGACATTTTTTTACAAAGATAAATACAGTTTTTGATGCATTAAAGAATATCTCAAACTTGGCGCCCTCTATTAAAAAATAACTTGCCAATAATAAAAAAATGTCCAATATGCTTGAATATTTCTAGGGAATTAAAAAATCTAAACTATCGATATCTAATCGATTCATAAATATTTTAATATGATGATGATTTTTTTAAGTAATAGATTTTTCGAATCGATGTTTTAAATGTCCAAAGTATAAATAGATGTCTTTAAAGCGAAAATTTAACAATTTTTCTTCAAAAAGACATTTTAACGATTATTGAAGCGAATTCTGACAATACTATTTAGTATTCTAACATATCTGTACACAAAGTGAATGTCGAATATCACGGGATCGATTCCTGTTTCGAATTTTTGATACGAAATTTACTTTCTAACGTAATATAATAAATGTATAAGACTAATGTTTTAAATGCATATCGTTAAAAAAAAAACAATTTTTAAATATTCCCAGGGCTGTCAAAAATCCGCGTCCACTTAAATAAAAGTAAATGTTTTCTCAGCAGCTTTTTATATTAAGGTACAGCCCTAGTCCAAAAGCTTGAGAATATACGAAATAATCGATTTTTTGTAAAGTTTTCTCTTTAATATCGACTGAAATGCAAATCCTATTCACTGTGTTCTTGAACTATTTTATAAGACCGGCTTTTTCAATGTAAATTTTAGATTCAATTATTAAATGAAAAAAATAACGATTATTTAAAATAATAAATGTATTATAAAGTATAAGTCAATAAATAACGTGTAAAGTTATGATTTTATTAAAATAATCATTAGTAATTCACTTTTTTTTTTCTATTGACTAGCCAAGCCGCCATTTTGAAATAGTTGTTTTTTTTTTCAATTCTATTCATAAGGTACCCCAGAAAATATATTATTATAAAGTTCATCTATGTAACGTAGTTAGGTAAATAATAATATTTTAACTAACTTATTATTTTTTTACTTAAATAATATCTATATACAGTATATATTTATATATTATGTAGATGTTCCTCGTATGTTTTTTTCAATTTTAAAGGTGAAAAAAAATATAATTTTTATAATTTTTCATTTTGAGCTATTATTTTTTTTCTCTTTGTAATTTTTTGTAGTAAAAAGACATGTAAAACGCATCATCCATAATTATATAGTATAGTGTAACCGCATATTATAGGTATTTTAATCACAAATTTTAGAATTTTCGTGTTTAATCATTAGAAAAAAGTGGGTGGTTATTTTTCTTCATTGTGATGTTTTTTGATAATATTTATAAAATTAACGAACAAATACATTTGATTTTATTTTAAAAAATATCATAAAAAAAGTTAATCAAAAGTATAATATCACTAATTAATTCATAAATAATCTATAATATGCGGATTTAGATGCACAGATAATAAAATAAATAAATAAATGTTAGTTATATAAGCTTGGTATGTAATAGTAGTTTCTACATATCCCAAATTAAATACTACAAAATATATAATATAATATGGTAATTCTTCGCTTTTGAAGTTATAATAGAAATCCTTGTATATCGATGTATTTATCAAATATATAGTCCAGTTGCTGATAACGGGGTTAGGGGTCATTCGGGGTCGCTGCGGTCACTACAGAAGTGACCTTTGGGGTCACTTTGTGTTATATTGACTCCTAAATAGATTTTCTTGGGTAAGATGACCCCTAACGACGTGTGATGGTAGATTTTTTCGAGAAATGTTATATTATAATGTGTTTAGGTAAAGTTTGCGTATGTAATTGATATTTGGTGAAAATAAACAATTATTGTCCCAGTTTTTGTGTTTTATTTTTGTAGTTTTAACGTATCCTTTTTTTTAATTTCTTGGTGCTATGGGTACCCAATTAAAATAATTTTACAATTTTCTTCTATCTTACATGAAAATATTCTTTTTTCAGTTAGGCAACTACAAGCGCTAATAAATAAAATATCAACAGATGCTCTTTTATTTATTTTTTACAATAAATATTGAAATTAACATATAAATCTAAAACTCCTTAAAAGAATAAATATTTCGAAATAAAACACAAAAATAAATCTAACATTTATTTATTAATTTTAAATTAAAATTGTAGAAACATAAATACATGATCATATCAGTCTTCTTGCGAATTTAAATTCGCTTTATTATAAAACTGACCTAACACAATTTTTTTAAATTTAAACAATATTAATACAAATATTAAATACTATACGTTACAACAATTTATTTATTTATCGTATCTTAGAATCAAAATGGCCAAACTCAAAAAATTTGCAATTTGTGGAAAATCACAAATTCTAATAAGAATAGGATATTTTATGGTCAGTTTTAAGATAATTAGGGTAGGGTTTTGCAGAAATTTTGAGTTAGGTCTCTTTTATTCTGAGTGTGTATAATGAATAAAGTGTAATATATTTATAAAGTAAATTAGCTTTCGTCCTCGAAGATATGCTTTTTTAAATTTTGCTTTTTAAGCTAAATATCTCATGTTTTTCCGTTTCGAATACACTTTTATTAGGTCGACCTGTTACTATGCAATAAAATCTAATAATACGACAATACAATATTATGGTACTATCGAGTTGGTCTGATGATGAAATTGGAAGATGTCTGATGGAACCTTGGACTACCTTAAAATGTATTTAACAATTTAATGGGTTTTTGTATAAGATTTTCAATAGACTTCAAAAGTCTCCACAATTTTATAAATGTAGCTTAATTACACTCTTGTAAAAAGGAAAATTTGTATTTTCAATACAAATTTGCACTTTAAATTTGAACCAACAACCGCAATTACTTTTTAATTATAAGAACTGACTGTCACTAAGTGATTTAAAAACACTATAAGAGGACGAAAGTCTGCTGACTAGAATCATAGAATAAGCAAAAAGGTGTATTTCGTATAAAGTACAGTAAGGCCGAAGATCCTGGTCGCTCTGATGAGAAAAGAATTCCTGAACGCTTGCGGATTGTTCACCCAGGAACAAAATAATGTAAAGTAAGAAAAAAATTAAAATCAAATCTGCGTAGCTGTCTGTCTTCGGCTAACTTCAAGTTGGCCAGGACTCACCGACCGTACTGTATGAGTATTTAATAGTATAATGAAAAAGGTTTATCTACATTGGCTATTTATTACTCGAACGGACAGACGCGTAAAGTGAATATATACAATCAAATATTTACATTATGAGTATGTTTGTATTAGTAGATTATGAAAAAGCTTATATATTATGTATAAATTATAGATATTACGTATAAAAAGTTGAACGTTTTTTTTTTAGTTTTATAAATAGTAGGCAGAGATAATTTAGTGTTAAGACACTCCGTTCTACGGTTTAGCACAGATTCCAACCCGTGATACCATCTTATAGATGCTCTGTCAAATAACGTCCCAATTTTTATAAGAAATTAGTATTTTTATGTATTCCTAAGTGCGTGAATAAAACTTTAAAATATTATAAAGCCTCATATAAAAAGTGTCATACCCACTAAAATAAATAATAACAAGGATAAAGATTCAAAAAATCAACATTTTTAAAATTAAGTTTCGACTTAAGCCAATATTTTTATATAAATAATTTACTTAAAAAATGTAAAAACAAAACAATAGAAAATTTTCTTTATAAAGGGTTTAAAATCTATAATATACATATATAGCCAATACAAATTTAATAATTTAAAATCAATACAGTCATTATATAATATTATTGGGAATGAACCATGACTTTTTACAAAGCAAATTTACAACAATTTTCAATATTTATTTTGAAGAATTCAACTACCTGTGATGTGGTGTTCTACACGCCTCTGAAATAAAAAATAAACAATGTTAGGTACTCTACATATTGTATCAAAATAGAAGAGTTCGGTAATACATACTACTGATTTTGCCAGATCTAAGTATTGGACAAAAAAGAGCAACAATAATAATTACAATAGTAATAAAAGAGTGAATTGTTGTTGAGGCTCTGGTGTTAAGACAAAGCACTGCGTTGAATTCTGCTACTCAACACGCAATGCCTCTAGAATTCGGCGCAAAGTGGGGAACGGATTATTGTAACATCAGAAGGGCAGCTGCGACGCCGGCGTGAGCATTTTATGAAGGTCTTCCGCAGCCAGGAGTTGGCAACATCAGTCCAAAAACATGCCACCCTCACAGCTACAAGACATTGATACCGATCCAGCTACTCATGAAGAAGTCGCTAGAGATATTCTTCACTTAAAGGTCCAAAAAGCACCAGGACTCGACCTTATAACTGCAGAAATGCTCAAAGCTGACTTATCTACCGCTGTTGGGACTCTGAAGCCTTTGATCGATAAGATTTGGGACACTGAAGGAATTCCTGAGGTTTGGAATATGGACCTCCTTATAACTAAACTTAAAAAAGAGGTGAATCTAAGTCAATGCAGCAACTGGAGAAGCGTTACCTCGCTTTCAGTTCCGTTTAAGGTTTTCTGCACGATCATCTTGGATAGAATCAAGACCCGCTTAACCTCCTTCGCAACGAACAGGCGTTCGTGCATGGACCAAATCAACAGCCTTTGCATTATACTCGAACAGGCATCAGAATGGCAGAGAGAGCTATACTTAACTTTTGTCGATCTTGAAAAAGCCTTTCTTTCTTCAATTCAGATGTCATCTCGTAAGATGAGATCTGGAGTTAATAATTCAACACTGCTTCAAATGGGCACAGATATTGTGGAACAAGTTCACAAATTCAAAGATCGCTAAATTATTAGTATCCAACAGCCCGAACAAACTTCGAATGTCCACCTTCGTGAACTTTGATGAGAATCATAGATCGAGCAGCAAATCAAATGTAGCAAGTGGATGTAGTAGTGAAATAGCTGCGTCAAGATAATGACCATATTCCAAATCAGGCAATAGATTGGAGTCCTCGAGGAAAGCTTTCACGTGGCCGTCCCAAGCAAATGGGCGATTCTCAGTTTTAGATGAGGCAAAGAAGATTGGCAAGACATGGAACGAAATTAAACGAGAAGCCCACGATCGTGCAAGATAGTGAAACTCAGTGGATGACCTCTGCTCCTTGGAGACATGGGAATATGAGTCACCCTGCTATGTTAATTTAATATATTTTTAAGTGTTTTGAATGCAAGACCTATTTTCCTAAATAAACTAGATAACATATTATTTATTGACTTAATTTGAATTTCCTATTTTATTAATACTTACTTCTTGGCATACTTTTTAAGGTGGACTTCGATATGCTGTCGCTATCTTCTGATTCTGAACATATTTGAAAGCTTGTTTCTGTAAAAATATAATGTATTTGAATCCACACACTTTCTGTCTTTGCAAATAACTTTACAATAAGGACTTTAAAGACGGAGGTTAATGTTTCTAAAGATATTTTACAAAATATATGTAGCTTACTGAGCATTTTACAATAAATTTTATATTCTAAAACAAGGTATATATATTTTCAAATCTAAATCTAAGAAATATACTTTTTGTTTTATTTTTATTTTTTATCCTTAACAAATAAGGAAGGAATAAGGGAACGGAGCATCTTAACATTAGGTTCCCTTTGAGTACCCCGCTGTGTGCGGGATACAGCGTGAAGCTAAAAGAAAACATATTACATACCAGTATCATATCTCTGCTTCAAGTGCCGGCTCGGCAGGTCCTGGTTCTCGACGTGACCGAATGTACGGAAACCAACAGCAAATTGAGCATATGGACTTATTTCGTATAACTCTGGAAATAATGTAAAGGTGAAATTTATTATTTTTATGGAGAAAATAGAGAGAAACTAGTAACTTATGAATAATTTATTTTTTAATTGTGCACTACTTAGTAAATTTTGATAGAAATTTCACGCAGAACTGAAATATACATTTATTTATTACATCATAGTAGTCTGGGAAATGATAATGATATAAGAAGTTACTCTCGCATTGTGCTTTTAAGGACTCTTCAGATAAACTAAGGAAGCAACCACAACATAAGACCTGATCTTTTTTCACTGCATTACGATGTAACCATTCTTGTCCGCATTTAACACACTTATCTCAATTGAAACTTTAATTTTTTTTTCTAATAAAATAATTTTTAATATATTGGCAAAACTTTTTAACTAAATGTTAAGGGAAGTTTTGCCAAAATACAATAGTAAAAACTGCTTTAAAATCGGTTAGCCGTTTTTGAAATTAGCGTGCACAAATATACAACCAGACAAAGCAGACGAACTTACAAAATATAAAAACAGACAAAATAAAAAAATAAAAAAATGCTTGTTGCTCTATTACTTTGATAAACGACAATACGATTTTCATGTACAGAAATGATATATTCGTACTATTAGTTTTAGGATAACTGAACAATAGAAATAGTGACTTAACACTAGGATTTTTTTCCTTACCAAACAAAATGCACAAAAAAAATTACCATGTTTACTATTATTTCTGACATGTATAGGAGCGCTGTATATTCTATTCTGCGTGTTTATGGCATTCTCTTTCACGTTGGCGAGGTTGCTGTGAGACGTGTTAGCTGTTATGTTCCCGCTCTCTGATTTGTCCACTGTTATAGAATCACGGTACTCCGTGAAAGTCACTGTTCTGAAAATTTAAAAAAAAACCATGTTTTTCAAAAATATATTGAATGAGTTAAAAAAACGTCTTATTTAATATTATTAAAATAAATAAATAATTATTGTAGGGAACTATGCATTTAATAATCTACACTTGTTTAGGTATAAAAAATTAAAATAACGGAATTTGAACCTGCGCCTCTAGGAAACCAAATCTTAATAATAAACTTTATACGTTTATTGGAGATTATTTTTAACAATTATTAAGTTTTTTTTTAAATTTTATTTATTATATCTTTTTACGTGTTCGCTAAGGATTGGAACATAATATACCTAATTTATTTACTTTTTTTTACTTTACCTTTGTCGTTTCACCAATATATACACACAACATACGAGGCACACAGCGAGCAAGATGGAACTGAACACTATGACTAGCATGTTTAAGTCAAATAAATCTGATGGTGGGCCAATTTCGCCTGGAAAATTGTAAAAAAAGTCTTAAAACGAAATATAAATGTATATATTTTTTAATTTAATTAATTATATTTAAAAAATATTGTTTATAAATATTTTTTTATATAGTTTCATTTTAAGTGTAGGTATACTTTGATGAGGACAAACTACATACCTACATTTATAGTATTTCTATATAAACAGCGGGCGAGAGAATAACACTCTGTTCTCGTTCAAAATTTAAATATTGCGAGTGGTGACAATTTTTTTTTATTTAAAAAAGTATCTCCAAGCAAAGTATTTTACTTACTGCCATCCTCATTTTTAGTAGCATAATTATAGGTAGTAGTGACGCTGCCCGCTTCATTGTTAGCTGTTATTCGAACTTGGTACCACGTGCCTGGACTGAGATCCGATATAGGGAAACTCGTGCGATAATTAGATTGATAGAGGGCGTACGAAGAATCTGCGTATGCCTGAATACAACAAAGAAATTGCCTAAAGTTGACGCCGCCGCGTATTCAAGACCTGTATGTAGGATATTTTCTGTAGATCTACCATAATTAAATTTGGCAAGAAATGAGAACTTGTGAGTGAGAAATACAATTGTTTTTCTTTTTTGCATTTATTCTCTTAATTTAAAGAATAAATCCAAAAAATGCAAATTTAAAATTACATTATAGATAATTTTTTTTAGTATTATACAAACTTATAAATGTTTCAATACATTCATATTCATTCATACAAAATGAGTGCATTCACTCGCAATCTTAAAATTAGTAAGTTTGTCAAATTCTATAACTTATACTTCTCGTTGGCCTACCATCTTAAAATTGGTACCTTCGTTGTGCGAGTCCGACTCGCACTGGTTTTTTTTATGTAAAAACATAATTAAAAGAATTTGTTTTAAATGTCGATGCCAGTTTTGTTCGAGGCCAGTAGTGGCGCAGGGGCACAAAGTGTGACTGTAAACGTGACAGGTTGTGAGTTGGATTCTCATTCGAGGAAAACTGCAGCGTTGAGTTCCCCCACTCAACACGCAATGCCTCCAGAATTCAGCGGAAGAGGATAGTGTCTTAACACAAGGTTCCCTCTGTCTACCCTACTGTGCGCGGGATATAGTGTGACGCTAATAATAATGTTTTGAAGTGAAGTAACCTATATTATGAGCGTTATTTCAAACTAAATTTAAACTTTTTCGTTAAATAACTAACAATAAAAAATAAACTAAAACGAATAAAAATCATATAAAAACATACAAACCACGGCATTGTGCACCCTCATCCAACCTCTTGCACCCAGTATTCTGTATTCCACGTCCCAGGTCCTAAGTTCACATCCCGCGTCGTCCCATCCAGCTAGTTGTATGTAGATGTGGGAACAGTTACTCCAGAGCCATTCGTTTGTTGATGGTGGGATAGGTGCTAAAAATAAAATATATAACATTTATTTATCTACAGTAATGTTCGAAAACTATGAGACATTCCGTTCTCCACTATAAAATAATAATACTTAAATTAAATTAAATTAGCTTCACGCTTTATCCCGCACACAGCAGGGTAGGC
>DVQK01000150.1:0-14354 GCA_018231685.1 Heliconius clysonymus
TGGAAATATAAATTTAAGTAAATATTTCATCTCCTCGAGTGGGGATCGAACCCACCACCAGTCGATTTTACAGTCACACCATGTGCCACTGCGCCACAACTGGCCTCATACGTTATAGTACATACAAATATAAAATACGCTAGTATTTTTATATTTTGAAATGAAATTTGCCATAACATTTAGCAATCAACGTCAACTAAAAGTTTCTGAACGCCGCCCCACGAAGTATGAAATATACAAAATTTATTACAACTTTTAAATTAGTAGTAATTTTGAAGCTTCACATACCGTCTACGGTGTTTCGAGACGAGCGCGTCTGTCCGTTTGATTGACGGCAGGCGCCAGGCCGTGGTGTCTCGCGCCACACTTAATTTCCCTACCATCCCTTTGTGTTGGACCATTGTTGTCGATTGTTAAACATTCTATTAGCTGTGTGCGCGTCAGCTTATGTTTTCGAGAGTTACTTTAATTTTTAAGAGTACCTCAGAATAGCTTCACGCTGTTTCACGCAAGTATTTGGGTAGGCAGAGGGTAACTGGTGTTCCATCGTTCGGACCGGAGTATTTTTAAAATAATTCTCTTTTTTTTGGGTACAATTTGATGACCTTGAAGCATTTCTTGTTGTATGAATTTTTAATTTCACGTAATATAAATATTAAATAATATTATATTAAGTATATAGTCAATCGGGTTACTTTGATTCGATCAAGTTACATTGACAGTGGGACCTCGAACTATGTTCGTGTGGATTTTTTTTTGTTTGCTTAAATTATTTTCGTTTGCTTTCTTTTTACTTTGCCTAAATGTTTTCTATTAAACGTGTTTTTAAGTATTTTTTGATGCTGACGCTCTATATCTGATTCCTGTTTTTTTATTATATAAGACATAACTGCAGAATGATTGTCTTATTACAATAAAAAATAATTATGACTAAGATCTGAGGGTTACCTTTGACAGACTAAAAAATTGTAATTTTTTCTATAATGATTTATTTTAAAAGCTTTATGTGAATGTCTATAGGTGAAAACTCTTATAAGAGCACTAATAAAATAAAAAATACTATTGCAATGTGCTTTAAATTTTTAAACATAATGTAAAATATCGCTCGTCTTACCCAGCTTGACTTTATTATGTTTGTGTAGTTTTATTAACGAATATAACCCATTAAAAATATTTTGTTTTCTTTTGCAACTTATTTCATTAATGTTCTTCATGGCGTATTGGGAAAGCGACCGTCTGCAAGAGTTGTCTTCATTTCCCTACTCTAGTAGACAAAGTGTGGCGTTGAGTTCCGCCGTACACCATGCAGTGCTGAAAAACAGAGTGTCTAACCAATATGTTCTCTTTGAGTCTTTGTTTTCCTTGCAATATATGCGGCTTAAGCTAAAAAAATTGTCTTATAAACACTGATATTTCAATTCAACACAACGATTGTACAGTTGATGAAGAAAATATAAAAAGAACACGTATATTTATTATATCTTTCAACCGATTTTAAATCCCCGAGCGATTTATAATAATCATAAATCTTATAGAATGTTGCGTCGTAACTCATTCCGTAGGCTCTTTGTAATAGGATCAGTGTCGTTCAAAACCGACCTTAAAAGTGTAATCGAGCTTTAACCGCTCTCGCCTTTTCCTATAGGAATGTTTTTTCCTTTTTTTTCTCTACCAGAGCTATAAAACTCACGACAAGACTTATAAAGGATGACAGGTTTAGAGTTTTGTTCAAATGTGCTGGATTTTTCCTTAGAATGTTCACTTTTATGTGATATGCTAGTAATAAATGTACCTACATGTAATTTTTTACTTTGGTCTTACTTGTGTACCTATTATCATTAACTTGTGGGAATTTGTCTTGATGAGCAAAGATAGATAGTTAGCTATGTTCTTTTTTTTCAGTTTCATAATGTAAGTATAATTATAGCTGGGTTAGCACAGATAATCTTATGTCAAAACATTCCGTTTCACCAATTTTCGCACACTGTCGATTAGAGCGGAAAAATGAAAATATGTCTTGATTCTGACTAAGGATTGCGGCATATATATAAGGTATATGAAAAATATTGTAATACTAAACGAAAACGGACCCTGTCGTCATCCTAGTCGGTGAAAGTTCCTTGGGAATATAACATTAAAAAGATGTAAATGTGCATTCGTCACGGCAAAATAAATGATTTTTCCGCCGCGTCCACAAAGGCTCTCATTAAGTGCCCCGGCACCGAACCTAATCCTTTCGTTAGACCTCCATTGTGACGACCCGTTGGGAACTTGAAAAAACTAACGTTCTTCATCACAATGGATCATTTTGGACTCGAAAGCCACGATTTTTAGTATATTATAAGTATTATGCTCTATTCCTTAAAAATGTTAACTAATGGGCCATAATTTTGTACGGTTGACGTAAAAAGCATTAATAGACTCTCCGTTCTCCTTTTTTTCTGTGTTGGCGTAACTCACTAACGTTGCGGGCTGCGGGTTAGGGTACGCCACCTCAACGCTAAGCTGTAACTAACCAGACTTAAAAGCTAAAAGAGTATAAGCATTTTTTCAAGAAAGATGTGATAATTATTTAGCATTTGTATATATTTATATATATATTGTAACTCAGGCAATCTGTCTGTCCAAAGATCACATTTTATCTATTGCACCATCTATTAGAAATGCACATAGCTTGCAAATCGTCAAGTGACACAATGGAAGCAATTGAGACGAATGCTAGTTCTAATCAAGGAGTGACCACTATCCGACCAAATACTTGTTTAGTTATATATGCCTTTAGTATATCTATGATGTCATTCCAGCTATTGTGTATATAATTGATCATATGTACGTGGAGATTTTGGTCTAGGTTTAGATATTTAGATAATAAAAACGAGACTGTTCAATGTCGTTTTGCCGCTGCTCTACTTCGGCCCCATGTATCTTAATATAAAATATGAAGCTCCAATGTCGTCACTTTGCTATACGAGTCTGTCTGAATTTTTCAAATATACAAAAGAAGCAATGGAGAACGAAAATCAAGGTAAACAGAGAAGTTTGTGACACGACACTTAATATTTATATAAATGGTATTCGTACCCTGGGAACTTAATATCACTATTTTCCAAATTCCGGAGGTATTCCCTGTTGAGTGCTGTAACTCAACATCGAGTTTAGTCTCGTTACCAGAGCGAAAATATTTCATTCCCCCGAGTGAGAATCGAACCCACAACCTGCCTTTCTACAATCCGAATTTAATAATCAATAATTTCCCATTGATAATTACCAAAACATGCATTTACGTTGCCGTATCTAAAACGGCCAATTAAAATTACTTCCACATTTTTTTATTTGATCTAATTTCTTTTTTTCTTGTTTGGGAACTCAATTTAATATATACGATGTGGGGTTAATGCCATGGCGACGGCGGCGGCTTCAAAGGTGACTTTATCTTAAGTTGACACTAACAAAACTCTTTTAATTATTATTGGTCTCCGTGTTCACCTACGGAGTCGCCCTGCTCACTCCCACGCCTGTATAAAACTTGCACCTTTGTGTTTGTTTTTTTTTGGTTCCCTTATCTGAAGAATAGGCTTGCGTAACGGTATTGCCATATGTTTGTGTTTTCTTATATTTATTCGCATCTTCCGCATTTTTTGAGATAAATAAAGAACTGTAAACTCTGCGTTGGGTTCCACCACTCAACACGCGATGCTGCGTGAATTCGGCGGAAAGTAGTGATCAGAAGAGCTAAATGGAAACGGAATGTTTTAACACTATGTTCCTTGGTTCTCTATTCCTACCCTGCTATTTGCAGGCTACAACGTGAAACAAAAGAAAACAAAAATAAGAGATACTGTGTTTATTTAATTTATAAATAGTTTAGCTTCTTACTGATGTTCAATAAGATAAAATTTAAATATATTTAAAAGTATAACATTTTCATGTTAGTATTCCAAAGTAAAGCTCCCTAATAAAATATTTAAATGAAGAAAACATATCTCGTGATCTCTTACAAGATTTGTTACTTTTAACTAAGCCGTTAATATTCTATGAACCGTTTGACTATCTTCTGTGAATAGCTTGTTTGTATATTGAAACATTTAGTTTTGAGTTTGTCTGAATCTGATTCTAAGTAGATGTTAAAATATCAATTTAAATAACATTGTATTTTGCACTGCTCAGGGGAATTTTTACCATTATATCTTGGTCTTCGGCCAGTATATTTTGGTTTTACAGAACTTTCGTAATAAGTGTGTCTAAAAAGTCCTCCGCGGGTCTCGTCCCGTTGGTCTCTGTTATAGTTCGCTGAAGGAGTGCAATCGGTGAACTCGTAAAGGACTGCCTTATCGGCAGCTCCCGTCGTAAAAGTCTGCATAAAGTTTATGCTGCTCATATGAAAACGCTGGTTTATTTATATATTTGTGGATTTACTGCCGAGAAAGCCTATGAGCATCCGCTCGGACCGAAATACACGTCGCCTGCTAGATTCCGCGACGTCTCGTTGGGTCGACGAACTCCCAATCGAATATACGTTTTAATGACAATATTAACTATTGATTCTTTTTTATGTCGCGTGATCGATCGCCGTTAATGCGTATCAATTATATATCGTGTCATATCGTTGATTGATGCCGACACAAATGGTGGGAAAAATACAAGTATATTTCCAATATGTCTGTTTCTATTAATGCTTAACTTCTAAAATAGTGATTGATATTACCAAACGTGTCCTGTCGTTAAAATTTTAATTCATGTGATCGTTATTTAAGAATTATCGATAAAGGCGAGATGAAAACATTTCGATTAAACCCAATGTCCCCAAATTCCTCTACTCGATTATATATTACGCTCATTCAAATTCGGGTCGTCAAATGGTATATTCATTTATTGTGGTACATTTCTTGAGTGAGGCTCTCTCGCTTCGACTCGTTTGGTTAGGGTGAAGCGAGCGAGAG
The DNA here is from genome assembly GCA_018231685.1 of Heliconius clysonymus. Taxonomy (NCBI): domain Eukaryota; kingdom Metazoa; phylum Arthropoda; class Insecta; order Lepidoptera; family Nymphalidae; genus Heliconius; species Heliconius clysonymus. The sequence goes on from DVQK01000150.1 coordinate 4,941, forward strand.
GGAGCAGGTGTTTGAAGAAATGGTTGCGAGGATGGTGTGAAGTCCTGTGGCGTCCAATTATTCTGACGGCGGTGGTCGTCGGTTAGGCGCCTCGCCCCCTATCGCGGCTCGCCATCGATAATGTAAACCGGTTCGCGTTTCGTTTATGGACCCGAGCGAGTCTGTAGGACCACTTGAATATAATAAAACCAAAAAAAATTGCTTCAAATATTTTTTGAAATGAACTAAGTAAAGCACGTTCGATTTATTTAAACGTTCATTCAAATTGGTCTAAAGTACAGCCTGTTCTTACCAATAACATGTTTTATCTAAACACTTAATAAGGGCTCGTAAATGCATTTAATATTTATCATTCGAGCTCTAAACTAGACGCCAGTCTTGTTATATTGCATATTAAAATCGTTAAAGTTGTTAATTGGCAGTCTCTCTACGTTTGTTAAAGCAATAACTACTTTTTCTAGATCTAGCCAATAGGAATTATATTGAGAGAAACCATTTGAATGGTTTTTAATTTGCGCTGTAGGCGATTGATTGATTGCTGGTATACTATAACTTATTTAAAAATGTTATTACGTATGCATTATTTTGCGTTTCTGTTAATGAAATTTGTTATATACTCGTAGGTAACTATTATGAGGTCAGTCGTGGTGTAAATGTGTGACTGTAAACGTGACAGGTTGTGAGTTCGATCCCCACTCAAATAAATGAAATATTTTATATTTTCCTTTACTTCGCCCTGGTGTCGAGGCTTAGTGTGGCGTTGAGTTTCGCCACTCAACATGCAATGCTTCCAAAATTCGCCGTCTTCTTCTTCTTCCTACTGGCGTTAATTCCGGCTATTGCCAGGGTCTGCCTTCCACAACCTACTCCTCGATTGCTAGACAGCCAACCAGCGCTGTCTTGGGCGTTCGGGGAGTCTCACTCCAGGGTCTGATATAGCAAGGCACTTACATCCGCCATAGTTTTTAGGTCGTCGCGTAACGTAGCCAAACCATCTCAGGCGACGCTCTTAAAGCTGACCCTCTACGTCACGTACTCCAAGACTACCTCGCTAGTCTCGGTATGTCGGATGAACATGTTACAGACCACCATCAATCAGACTATCAGACCATCAGACCGCGTTACGCTACACATCCAGCTCGCGTCTTCATTTTCGTGACGTGAAGCTCCTGAGGGTTCCGATATAGTGCTGGCCAGCATTCGCTGCTGTATCATTCGACCGATTCTTTTAATCGGTCGAATGATGCTCTTATATATCAGCCACTTGAGTTTGGCTGGTATCCTGTGATCGCAAACCACATGAAGTGAAACTGGAAAAAAAAGATACTTGCTGTATAACAAGAACGTCACGTAGAAATTCTAAAACAATCCTAGTCTTCCATTAATGAGTAATTGATACTACGTAATACTTGACAATGTGGATATAATTGTAGCTAACTATCGTGCCTCATTCCAAAAGGGCTTTATTAATCCTAATTAAATACCGTAACGTCGAGAGCCCCACATTCCTCTTATATCTCGGAGATCTCACAAGAGATTTACCTAAGCTTGTATAAATAGAATAATTGCACCAAACAGAACCAAGTTATCTTTATTACAGCGGCCGGTCGTGTTTCTCCTTCGTGTCATAGAAACTTATCATTTACATCGCGCATGACGGTCGAGGGTGCCGTGACTAAAACTGGATATTATATATATTTAAAAAGCACTCGTTAAGTACAGAAGCAGCAATTTTGTTCCCACATGACCTCGTTCCGTAGGCCGTGAGATAATCGCCAACGGTAGTGTCCAAGCACGTAGCTAAGGCCTTATTAGGCAGACTTGGTTTTTTCTGCCATCGCCCACTGAGACATGACATCGGGCACGCATGCTGCTCTGCTAATGTTTACCGAGAAGGGGCAAAGCTCTTTGGATTTCTTTAAGTATGCTATTTGAAATTATACCACGTTTGGTTTTTTGTAACTTTAATGATCGTGTAATAATTAAAATTAAATATTAATAATATAAATTAAATAATAATAAGTATCTACATAATATACATATATTTAAGTTTATTCTTCAGTAAGTTTTGTTTCTGAAGTAACTTATAATTTTATCGCACCAATATTTAATATCTGAACGCTATCTCACTTTCATCGAAAAAAGAGAGGATTCTCTTTCATTTCTAAATTTAGAATTTAAGTAACTCAACAGTCCTTATTAATTTATAAAAACTCGTCTCATCGTTCTCTTGGGCGTTACATTGAAATATGTTCACGTTACGCAACCAAAACAACAAAACCCAAAGGTTTGGCGCCAGCGGACCTGCTGCCAATGGTCTCTTAAACGACCTCACTTTTTACTTCGGCCAGTATGGATTTCCAAAATATATGTTGATTTGCAAACCTGCATCGATTTAATGGTTGCTTCATTCTTGTGGCAACGCTTTTAAGGTGTTGTACTTGTTGATTACTGCTAATGACATCTGTGACATGGTGTGTTGAGTGACGGAGCTCGACGTCGCATATAGTCTTCTTATCAGAGCGAGGAAGTTCCTAGGTTTGTATTGTGTACAACCGCCATGATAATATATGAATAACCTTATGACAAAATATTTTTGGATGTTTTTGGTAAAAAAATAAATTTGGTAATAACAAAAGAATAGAATTTTTCAAAAATGTTTACATTCAAAATTGTTTTTATAGATCAAAAACTCTTTCATTATGCAAATATGTGCACATATCTAAAATATATAAGTATGTATTATCTATAAGTTCCTCTATATACGGCCAATAACATGATTCGTAAAGCTAAACGTGTGCCGTATTACCATACTTAACACGTTAGATTTTTTACATTTCCCTACATTGATAAACGACTAATTTAAAATACTATGTTATAAAGCTGCCATTTTAGGTATGCAATAAAGGCGCATATGGGTGCCCGGAAGCACAGTACCCTCGCAAATCGGCATGGTAGCCGAGCCCTTATGAATTATCCAAGCGCTGTGGTGACGCCGTCCGCGCGGCGCCTGCGCAACTCTAGCGAATACAACTGTAAACATATCGAGATAATAAACCGAATGATGTTTGTTCTTCACTTCTACCGTTTTAAATATTATAAACATATTGTATATTATTTTATTGGACAGATTTATTACTTGATAGTCAAAGATATTGCGTTTGCTTATTATTATTATTTTGAGGTATTTAAAATTCAAGTCAAGTAAGTTATTAGCGATTTAATTGAATCTATTCAAGTATTCTATACGTACACATTGTCAATGGTGTTTTAGTAAGTAGATACTTACGCATACTGCTGCTTAAATAAAATAAATAAAGCTAAAACATGTGCGTTTGGACGAATCTTTTAAATAAATAACGACACACTTAAAGGTAGTTTGTGTTTTTTTTTGCGCTAACACAAACCATATGGTGTTTCGTCCTAATCTTGATATTATCCTTAGAATATTCGAAACGTGAAAAATTAGAATTTTTATACATATTTGGCATGAAGATAAAGAATCTGTGCACGTAGGCACAGTATATTTGTATAGATATATATTAATTTTTTTATCTTCACGCTGTACCCCTACTATTGGACTGATATGGATAGACAGACTAGAACCTAGTCTTGAGATACATCGTTGACCATTTTCCGCCTAATTTTTGAGACATTTCATATTGGGTTCCATAATTCACAGCTATGTCTCGGTACTAGACTGAGGAAATGAAAATAATTCCCCCGTGTGAGAACCCACAATCGTCGCGTTAACTGCCAGCACTGTTTATTACAGCCACGAGATCAATATTTTTATAACGCTTATTAAAATATATACATCGATAAGGAATTGACAATATGATCACCATGCGCGTTCTGTGGTAGATTTTAACGCTGCAACGTAAATTGCTCAATAACCGGAAAATGTCTAAAGGACATTAAAAAAAAAGCAAAAACAGACAGAAAAAAAAACAATATTATGTAAAGTAAGCTTTGTTCACGACTCATTGAACTCTCCCGATGTGACTCTCCTTCGGTGCACACGGCCGCGCTAGTACCATTCTAGTCCTTATTTGCATACAGAAGAAACTATGTTAGTCTTTTATGGAGCCAAAATAGTTATATAGTGATATTCTATGTGTTGGCTCTGTGCAGCCGTTGATGGAAGTGGATGTGGAAGTACTTCAATCGACTCTAGCTCTGTTAGGATTTATATTTTAGTATAATTTAATGTAAAAATAATACATGTATTGCACACACGTTATTTGTATTGTTTTTCATCGCTTATGGGTTCAAATTTATCGTAAACATTTGTGTAGTATTTATAAAATACTTGTCTTAGCTACATGTTGTAGGTACCTGTATTTTATTTCCCATGTTAATTTTATTTCCAGTGTGTTTAGCCAAACCGCGACGCTCAATGACCAACACGCCATTTCTATAAATAGGTGGAAACTAAGGAAGTTCATATCCCAATCTTCTGATTCTTGCAGTTTCCATGTTTTTTTTCAACTTTAATCTTTATTACGTTTCAACGGGGAGACCTAGTGCCAAGACACTTCTTTCGCTTTACATGTTAAAAATACAAAACGATAAGCACACGTAATTGCATACAAAATAATAAAAAAAAAAAAACCTCCACATTAATAGAACGAGTTCTCTGAATAAAGCAATGCCAAGTATTTTCTTGTCGCATGTACGTATATGTAATGGGCTCTCCGTAAACGGCAAGTACCGGTCCGGTTGTAGAGTAATTGTTTGTACACAACTACTTTGTTACAACGCAACCTTTATATTATGTGGGTATTATCAGGTGTCTGGGTGACCCATGTGACAATTATTTTGTATTTTATGTTATTTTATCTTGTTTTGCCGTACTGGTTGATCGTATAAGGATTTTGACCATAAAAGGATATTTGGATAAGTTAGATTTTTCTGGTTTAACAGTGAATATTGTTTTTGTTAAGGGTCTTTTGTTTCATCCGAGTGAGTCATTTTATCCGAGGTGGATATGTTTTATTTTTATGTAATGATTTGAATGGGTATTAATTATTGTAATGTGTTGTGATTTATTTTCATTTGTCTTCTCTAATAATTTAGACTGAATTTAATTAAGTATCGCCACTCAACATTAAAGTGTCTTACTACTAGGTTTTCTCTGTCTACCCTCCCATGTACAAAATGCAGAATGAAGCTGAAAAATATTGAAAGCATTTATATGAGCTGATGTTGATGTTTTTTCCCTTTGTAATTCTTCCACTAAACCGTTTTCTTGAGAATTTTGAAATTTGCGATTACAAAAAAATTGGGTACTGTTTAATAGTTTAGTCGAAATATGGTCGATATTCCTTATTAATAAGACAAGATTAAGCAACTAATGTATCTTTTGGATTATTTTAGTAAACAAAATTTTGCCACGATAAAAATAACATATTAGAAATATTTACTGCAGAAATTTATTTATTTTTCATATATCTTTTATAATTTCAATATCACAACTTTTCATTCATAATGCCGATATTTGAGAATAAATTATAAATAACATTCACAGATTAAACACAAATACCTAACAGTAATTTGGGTTGGGTTATCTGTGGTATATACAATATAATTCATTTATTTATTGTTTCATTGATACGCTGATGCCTGCCTGATGTCATAATGGCACTCGTAATTCATGTTCCAGCGATTGTTGTGTCTACATGTGCGTGTTCGTGATGCTACTGAGAGATTCAATAACATGTAATTAAGTTATATCGAGGTCGTCGTGACGCTAGTCCAAGTGTGTGACCGCGACGGTTGTGGGTTCGATTCCCACTAGGAGGTAATGCTAAATATTTTTATTTCTTCGCTCTGGTAACGAGGTAAAGCGCGGCTTTAACTTTTCCCATATTCCCTATGCCTAGTTTGTTATGGAGGCATGAAAGTATGAAATAAAGGGAAAAGTTTTATTGTTTTTTTTTCTTTCTTTCTTTTTGTTTCACACTGTATTCCGCGAACAAAGACCAATCCAGCTGTTGCGTAAACGGTCAGGCACTGTGCTCTATCGTTGTTTAATTGTTTTAAGAGGATTAACATTCTGTTTCTTTTTTTTACAGGTATGTATTTTTGGGACGTGGACATCAAGCAAAGGATGGATCAATCTCTTCTTAATTTCTGTGTATCTACTACCTATAATGGGTACATTATAAAAGTAATAGATTGTAATTTAAATATAAAACAGTAGGATACCTCACAGCTTTCTTCTGTTTTAACGATGAACAAAGATCTATGCAACTGATTTATTTTAAGTATCAAAATAAGAAAAAATAAGTATATTTGTTATCGAACTGGTCGACCGGAAATGGATATTTTTACTTAATATAAAAAAATCTAATTAAATTCCCTTTCATCCAAGCGATAAACATATCGTGAATCTTATGTAAACCATGTATTATTATGTAGATATTGAGACTGTTTATGCGATAAATATTATTTTAACTAACTTTTTTTTCTCTCATATATATTTTAATGCCGCCCAGATTAGAATTTAGTTGGTCGTAAAAAGGTCTATTTTTCAGCCTCGCTCCCATTTCTTATACGTGTCTTCAGTGAAGTAATAACGATCATCTAAATTATAAACTATATGTATGTTTTATTAGAGTTGCGGTATTTATTTTCGTGAAATTTTCTTTACTTGTTTCGTTAATAGTCATGTAAGTCGCGTAGGTCAGTCGTCAGACATGTCAGTGAGTCTGTTCAGTCACTTTTTTTTTTGTTATTTTGTAAGATTTTTTATTGGCTGATGTATCACAGTTGAAAAATCTGTTGGTTCACATTATAATAATAGGTTCGATTCTCTTTAAAATATTTTGGTTTAACTAGACAACGTGTAGTATAAGTAAAGTACGTATCTGTGTAACGTTAATAACTTTTTAATGCATGACTTAAGTCTCTACTTTAGTTTTTATATTGATATTGTATTGGTAACTATATTAAACTGCTTATTATTAAACCTTGCATAATTTTTATTGCTGATATTATGTGTAATACTGTAATCTACCTCTACAGTTTTAACTAAAACCTTTTGATGTGGATACCGCTGTTGGCGTTTGTTTATAGTTTTAATAAAGATGACGGATGACATTAGCTTTGAAAGATACGAAAGTTTGCTTAAGCAACACATTTAGGTATTTGCTATATTAAGGTATTTGATAGGATTATATGGTGACTTGTTTCTTTTGTACCGTTACTATAGGCCGTAGTGGGAGTGGGAGGATTTTTTTTTGTCTATTTCCTTGTTCTGGTAATTAGGCAAAGTGTTGTATTAAGTCCACTCAATACGTAATGCCTCGGGAATTCGGTGGAATGAGGAGAATGACAGTGTCTCAATGGGAACGGTGTGCCTAAACAGTGGATTCCCAGGTTCCTCTTGCTGCTACGTGCGGAATACAGTATGAAGCTAAAAAAAAACATTTAAAATTTTAAAGCTACGTTAAAAGATATATGGAATTTTACTCTAACGCTATTAAAAGGTGAGGAATTCAACCAGTTAATATTATTAATGGATTTAATTAAATTTTTAATTAGATATATAAAAGCCTTAATCTCTCCATCATCGCACACTACACTTGTAGTTACAACTTACAAGTTAAGAAACGAGGACCAGTTAAATTTTTATTAATGCCCTCATCAAATTTACCTTAGCGTGTAATCAAATAATTCGAAAAACCTATTAATTAACAAATCAAAAAAATATCTAATTGTCGTCGTAGTTACCTGTTGTAGTGGGCGAAGTGGAAGGCTAATAATGATATGTTATAGTCGAAGGTGAAAACACAGGCTTTCGTAAGTTAGCCATGTTAATACTTATTATATAATTGTTAAATATAAAAAAAAGTGTTGGGCAAACACTCACATGCATGTCTAAAAAAATTGACGGCATGTTTTTTTTGAGAAATCTATAGTATAGTTTTTTGGCTCTATAGTATCTATAGTAATTGATGAAACATAAAAACTATTAAAATTATATACAGGACTGTGTTACCATAAAATCATTAACCAAAACAAGTTATAGGTATGAACTTTGATTAAAGCTCTTGTAAGACCTAAGATTTGACCAGACAAATTAAGAAGTGTCGATGATCAGATGTTTGTCTGTAACATCGGCAAAATGTAATAAAAGTGATAAAACTCTTTAATTGGCAGAAGATTTTTCTGAATACGTAATGTGTATTTTTTTATTGAGTGGTAATATTTTATTAATTAATTTTACAACTAACTACATTTTGGTTTAACTACCGTTGTAAAATAACCGGTAGTTAAACTGTTAACTGCCAATAGATTTTGATTGATAAATTGTATGTATTCTTATATGTATGTATGTACATACAGAAAAAAAAAATCAGTTTTTCAAATGTTTTAAGTAACCTAAAAAAATATTAATACAATTATGTATTTGTATGTCGGACAAACACGCATGAAATTCAGCACTAAATAGATCATGTCAATATCACAACTTTACATACCAGTCAAACTTGTAATTTCCTTTCGTCAGCTTATAATTCTCTTTCGGAAGTCGATTAAAAGTTTGTTTTTGTGTTACAATAAACATAAATTAACAAATAACAAGTGTGCGGCATGTTTGTCTTGTAGTCACGTGATTTTCCTTTCATGAATTATTTTTTTTAGCTTCCTTAGCTGCTTTTTTAGTGCTAAGACACTCTGTTTCCCTCCTTGCGAGAATATTTTTTCTTGTTACCAGAGCGAGGAGATAAAAAACCATTACCTCGCGTTTGGATCGGATGCACGATTATACTCTGATACTGCCCCCAAAAAAAATGATTGAACAAATTTGAATATTTGCAAGTGGGATGCTCACAGATTACGGAAACCGGGGCGCGTACGTTTAACGATTGTGATGTGTCCCACGGACTCGTGAGTGCCCCGCTACGGCGCGCTCCGAGGAATTACAATGCGGCAGTAGTAGGTACGTATACGTAGGTGTAGGTGTATATATATATTGGGGACTTGAGTTGTATTCATTTGATTAAATAATGGTATCTTAGTATCGTAATGGTGATATCTTTGTGTAACTGTTTATCGTAAAATGTTATACGATTATTATAAATGTTTTTTTTTCTTTGTTTTTTATGTTTCTTGGCATCTGTACATTTGGTCAGGAATAGATAGACTTTGATCTTTATTTTTGTTGGTGTTTTTTGCGTATTAAATGCAAATGCATTGGAAGGTGAAAATGAAAAGAAAACATTTTAAATTTCTTCAATCGGATTTAAACACATTTCTCAATTGCGTCTTAATGGTGTGTCACAATTATCTAATTATTTGTTTAATTAACAAAGTATGTTAGATACACAATTGTAACACACTGGGGGGTCCAAGGAAGGCTTGCTCGCAGCGACCCCTGCCAGCCCTTACGAGGGCTGCAACGTTCCA
>DVQK01000151.1:0-14314 GCA_018231685.1 Heliconius clysonymus
TCTGCCTACCCTGCTGTGTGCGGGATACAGCGTGAAGCTGATTTGATTTGATTTTTGATCATGCCACAGCGGCACAGCGTGTGGCTGTAAATGTGATGGTTATATTCTCTATTCTCACTCGGAAAATGATATATTTTTCCCATTTTTGTTACTAAACAAAGTATCCCGTTAGGTTTCGCCACACAATGTAAATCATAAATTGGGCGAAAAGTAGTTTTTACAACACAACGTACGTACGAACGACACGAAAAGAAATAATTTTCACGTATAAATATATGTACATAAATCTAAAAATAAATCCAAATATCGCACTAAAACCAAAAGAAATCATCAGGACGGTTAGGTAACATTCAGATAGCCGGAGATTGCCAGGAGAATCGGCACTTTATCTTACTTACGTGTGCCCATTTATTGTCCTAGATAGGTTTTTTGGTGTTTGGTTTGTCTAAATCCTCTTTCTACGATGGGCCATTTTAACTGGCGTAATGACTGAGACGCCGTAATGTATGGCCGCCAAATGGTCACGATTGTGGCGGACGGCAATAAAGGAAGCACAATTGTCCACGCAATTCTTCTTAGTTTCGTCCTAGAAAATACGCAAAAGTATATTTTACTAGAGCGCTTAACGTTATTGTTATTTTATCCAGGCCAGCCAGTCAGGAGGCCAGTCGTGGCGCAGGGGCACAAATTGTGATTGCAAACGCGACTGGATGTGGGTTTGATCCTCACTAAAGGAAATGAAATATTTATTTAAATTTATATTTCTATTTCTCCGCTCTGATGTCGAGGCAAAGCACGGCGTTGAGTTCTGCCACTCAACACGCTGTGCCCTGAAATTCGGCAGAAAATCGAGAACGGAGTGCCTACAGTAATACTAGATTACCTCTGCCTGCCCTGCTGTGTGTGGAATACAGAGTGAAAGTGATAAATAGCCAAATTCTACAAAATTTTCACATAAATTGCAGCATATGTTATTCTGACGTATAAGCTACAGTTTCTTCTGAGTCCGTTTAGTAGTTTTTACTTGAAAATGAAACAAACATTCATCCTCACTACCTTTCACATTTATAATATTATTAGGATAACTATAGTATTATTAAAGCACCACTTCAACTGATGTTTTGAGTTTGCTTGGTCAGATATATAGTGTCGGTCGTGTGAAGTGTATAACATGATGTAAGCGTCTAAAGAGGTCTCTCTAGTAGCGTATTGTGTTATAATAGAAGATATATAAAAATGGTTATTGTAAAAGAAAATTTGAAGAACCGTTCTATTAAAGCTTATGAGGTCAGTCGCGGCGCAATGGTGACTCGAAAAGCCACAGGTTGTAGGTTCGATTTCAATTTGAGAAAATGAAATATTTAATGGTTTCATTTCTTCGCTCTGGTATCGAGGCAAAGCGTGGCGTTGAGTTCCGCCACTCTACACATAACACCTCCAGAATTCAGTGGAAAATGGGGAACGGAGTTTCTTAACACTAGGTTCCCTCTGCTTACCCTGCTGTGTGCGTTACAGCATGATGCTATAAAAAAATTGATACTTCATATACGTTATTTATGCCATAACTTAACACCAGCTTCTGCCGCGAAACAGAAATGGCAGAACGGACACATTTCAAATAAAATAGGTTTATATTCCCACTTAAATGAAACACATCGATTTGACGGAAATTTTTGAAAGATGTAGCATCGTATTATACTGTAAAATATTTAAAAGTCAAAGCAAATATTTGAATTTTCAAACAAATTTAATCAAAGAAAAATCTTGTCTATTCTTGGCAAGTACACCTAGGACATGTCCTTGCTTAAACAATCATTTATTGGATAGTTTGCTATACTATTCACACATGTTCTACTATGGTAGAGCAGGCGGCAGACTGCGCAGACCGGGCGACCAGTAGAAAATTACATTAACGAATTTTCCAAAGGGAATTTATGATGTTTCATATCAGAGGCGGAGGGTTTACGCTTATTGCGGCTTTTCGGGACCAGCCACGATTGTTTATTGCCCTGTAATTCGTAAACCGCGTTATTACCGACAACACTGCTTTGGGAAATATTACGCAAGTTTCTACTAAACCTAATACGGTCGAGTGGGCTTGTTCAGGTGTAATTTCACCCTATTCTGGTAATTTATTACCTGATTACTTATTTTGGGATATTACTTTTGGCATACTGTGTAGAACAGATTCTACTCTAGTTTGGTATTTATCAGTAATCAGTACTCAATACTTTGATTATTATTACTAGCTTCACGCTGCATCTCGTCCATCGTAGTGTAGGCAGTGGGAACCTAGTGCTAAGAAACTCTCACACGAATTTTTCGAATCACTGCGTGTTGAGAGGCGGAACTCAAAGTCACGTTTACCCTTATTACCAATGCGGAGAAATGAAAATATTAAATACTTAATTCCCTCGTGTAGCAATCGAACCTACAATGATCGCGTTTACAGTGCTTGTGCCGTACGTGTACACCAGAGCGTAGTAATATTAATGATTTAAATACAATCATCCGAATGGAACTCCCGACCATCACGCTTACCACACTAAGAATCGAGCAAGGCAAAGCGTAGAAATTGCCACCACCTGTACCATTAGGTAAACACCAAACAATAACATTATAAACTTTTCGAAACAACCGAAAAGCATAACGCTATATTATAAACCACAATATAATTACAGTAAATATGAAATAACTGACGTAATTCCGCAATTTCGCTAACAAAATAACGATGAAGCGGGTTTCATATTCACTGTACGAAAACATTTTATGGAGATTGTTGTACCATCAACAATTATTTTATTAATCAAATATAATGTGGGGAAGCTTGCAAAGATTTATATAGATGTTAATTTTAAAGCTGTATCCCGTATATAGCAAGATAGAAAGAGAGAACCTAGTGTTAAGACACTCCGTTGTACACTTTCTATCCGAATTTGAGATGTTGCTCTTTGTCTTTGCCAGAGATAGGAAATGAAAATAATTCAAATGCCCAACAATTCAAATAACACTGGAGAAAGATTACGTTAAAAGCAGGACCTCTCGGAGGGCGTGTATGATATTGAACGAGGCGATAGAGATATAAAGAGACCTTACTCTCTGGCTAATAAAAATAAAAAGCGTAAAGCTAAAACAAGCAATGATAAAAAGAGTTACGAACATAGGCGTAGAATGGGAGAGAAGCGGTTGGGCCGTGCCTACCCTAGAATAGTCTGGTGCCCACTCAAGAAATATTACTAAAACTTGCCCCGAAAAATAAAAAAAAAACAACATTTACGCGAACATATCTGTCCAGCCTCCATCCTCCCCTTCCCCCCTCCTAGAAAATATCACTAAATACGCTAGTAAGTTCGAATGAAATGAAAGGGGTGATTGTCAGTACTGTCAGTAGCATTGGTCGAGAGTAGCTTATATATGGTAATGGTATTAAAATTTGGCAAACTAATGGAATTGATTCCAATAAATTTCCATCTATTGCTCTTCTGACTACGGTTTCGTTTGCGGCTCAAATGTCAATTGTGATCCATTTTTATGTACATTTATTTAATAAATTTGAAATATTTATTAAATAGCCTAAAGCATCCTGTACCTTAAGACCTCTTGGACTTTTGGTTTAGATTGCCCAGTTTTTCGAGACATAACGTGTTGAGTCGTGAAACTTCGCGAGGAAATGAAAATAATTTATTTCTACGAATGGGAATCGAACCCGCAATCGACGCGTTTACAGTCAGGCGATGTAGCTCATGAGTTATAGATTCAATTTTGCGCCTGTAAATGTTACATATGTAATACAGTGTAGAGAAAGTGCTATAAAAAGTGCGTATTAAAAGATCGCGCCGGCGATAAGGGGTTTATTGTGGAATAAATTTTTATAATATTCGCAATATAGGAGCAAGCGTTGCGGGTCCCGGGAGAGCCTGCTATATGGAGAGTGGCGCAAGGTACATGCTGAAGGCGATTCGTCTTAATATATGTGTTCTATAATAGAAATAAATATATATATATATATTTTTATATACAACAATATAGTATTTTTACCTTTTTGTTAAGAATAATGGTATGCTAAAATACTCGGTCCTTTACGTTGTGCCAATTTAAAAAAAAATAAGATCGGAATGATACTTTTATGTAGCTACTAAATAAATATTTTTTTAAGTATTAATTTTATATAAATAAACAAAATTTTTTATATAAACGAAATACTTTTTAAGCTACACGCTTTATCCCCTGCGGGCAGCCAGAGCGGAGAAAACGGAGTGCCAAACAATACGGTCTTTGTATATCTCTTTAGCCTCGTCCACTGTCATCAACCTTTTCATACATGCCCTCTGAGCTGTCCTCATGCTTTTTACGTGACGTTCCTCCAATATTATCGATACTGTGTTTTAGAAGGTCAACCAAAGTTTCACCCTTACCAGTCACTCTTTCTTCATAAATCTTTTTTGCTATCGGTGAAATCTCGTTAAGGTGTTCCACCTTATCGAGATTTCACTACTTTGAAAAATTCTTATTATTGCATCCTTTTTTATTCTCTTTTTTAGTTTATGGCGTTGTGAGTGTGCCAGTTGAACATTAACCACTTTGCCAATATGACGTTGTAATGAGAACACACCAAGAATAGTAAAAAATAAATAATGATACACAATAGAATAACCTTACATTCTAATATATTTCGTTTCTATGATTATACAAAAATGTATCAATCTAGCATTGTACAATTTAACATTGGTGATGATCATTAAAAAAGTAAAAAATATCTTGGAACTATATTTCATTTTTTATGGCTACGCCTGCAACTTGCACCATTCTCAATTCGCACGTGTAGTCAAACTGTAACGGGGAATAACGCAATAATACATTCGCATCGTATTCAAAAATAACTGCCTATGCATGTATTTCTAACTATATACTTATTTGTACTTAAAATATGACTTTATGAAAAGTGTCGTAGCAGGTAAGACATTACTTTCGGAGTCTAAATAAAACTTTTTATATCTCAATATTAATAGGACCTTCTAAAACATAAACAAAAGCTATGTATGTAAGTCTATGTCGTACATACGGCGATGGCATAGCCGGCGTTGAGTTCCGCCACTCAACACGCAATGCCGCGAAAAATTCGGAGGAAAGTACCCACTTTCCTTCTCATCACAACAATGTCTCTAGAATGGTGGAAGGGTATTTCTAAACACTAGGTTCCCAAGTCTAAACACTAGGTCCTCCACCTGGGAAGTCACATAGCAAGTTTACTATATGAAGGATACAGCGTGAATCTAAAAAAAGATTAATAATCCCAAGTCAACTGACATATCAGCCACAGCCACACATTGATTTTATATAATTTTGTATGTATATTGAATGTATGTATGTACATTAGTTCCCATCACATAACCGAGCTGCGTGATTGGTTTTCAGTATCGCACACGTAGTTCGAGCGTATCGCCATTATTTGAATTTTAGATTATTTTTTGTTCAAAAATATATGTATATTTGTTTCCATTTCATTTTGCGTAAAACTTAATTTGACGTGTCCATTAATGTGCGGGACGCGCACAGAGAGACCGATTTCGTTTTACGTATTTTTTTTATATAATTGTAATTGTCGTAGTAATAATAAATACGAGATGATGCTGATACCCATAAAATGTATTGTTTTTTTTTGGGTTTTATAAACATTACGTGTAACGTCGGAGTGGTGATGGCATATATTTTATAAATATTATAATAAAATACTATAATAAGTTTTACGCTGTTTCCCACATATATGAGGGTTAGTGGAGGGAAATCAAGTGTCAAGACACTCCATTTCTAAACGTATTACCCAATTTTCGATACAATGCTTATCGAGTGGTGAAAATAAATATCGCACCTTTATTTGGTTGCTAAAGCGAGGACATAAATTAATTCACCCCCTTAAGTTGACATCGAACTCACAACCGTCACGTTTACAGTCAGACGCTGTGCCGCTGTGCACATTCATTTTAACAATATCACATTTTTTAGCTTCACATTATACTACGCACATAGGAGGATAAGCAAATAGAGCCCGAAAGCCTAGTGTTAAGACTCTCCGTTCCCATTAAGACACTTTCGTTCCACTTTTTAACATTTGAAATTTACTTTGTTATTTTGTTTTGTATGTAATCAAGTATATAAATGAAGAGTAGTTTTATATAAGCGATGCGGGCAGTAAAAGGATGTGGGAATGGACAAGGGTTCGTAGAGAGGGTGTCACTGACAATGTTAAGTCGAACTCTTAACCTTCGAGGGTAGACTTTGTTAATGAAATCTACATTGGATACTTTTTATAAGTATACTAGAATATACTTATTAAAAATTAGAGAATAGAGTTCTATAGAACATAAATTATAATTATCATTATAATTTATATAATATGCATCACATATAATTAGAGGCCATTCCGTATTGATTGTAAAAAGAATAGTTGTGGATTTGATTCCTACTAAGGATAATTAATTATTATAATTTCGCCGCGTTGAATGTATTACCACAAAGATTCTCTACCTCTATCCTGCAATATGCGTGATACAGCGTGAATCTAAAGAAAATACAAAAAAAGTCGCACAGTGTATTAGTACTGCGAAACAAATGTTACCAATGAAACTTACACAAGCACCTGCGACGTAGAGCTCACAAGAAATACTTACTCGCTGTAAACGAACGACTCGACGTGATAAATGTATGAATATTCATTTCGAAGGCGTTCTCGAAAAAAGCGGTGGTAAAGATATGTAAATGTTTATTTTTTTTATGATTATAATAAAGAATAATAAATATATTACTATAGTACGTAGTATAGTCAAGTTGTGGCGCAGGGGCACAAGTGTGTGACTGTAAACGTGGTGGTTGCGGATTCGATTCCTACTCGGGTGAATGAAATATTTCATATTTTCATTTCCTCGCTCTGGTAATGAAGCCAAGCGTGACGTTGAGTTCGGCCACTCAATACGATATTTTTCAAGAATTCGGCTTCGGAAAGAATAATGGGAAACGGAGTCTTAACACTAGGTTCCCAGGTTCCCCATGCGTGCCCTGCTATGTGTGGAATACAGCGTGAAACTGCTTTTTTACTATTAATTATTTATCTTTCTTTCACACATGATTACCACATAAAGTAGAATGGACAGAAAAACTGAGTAGAGAGAGAGCCAATAGTAGAACAGTAGGGCCAGATCTTTGTTATTTTATAAAGCCTGAAAGTGTGCGCATACACCCAACATTGGTTAGTACTATCAGGGAGTATGGAGTTTGAGTGGTGGTTACTATGTCAGTGAATAGGTAAATAAGATGCAAAAACTAGTACCTAACTTTCATTAAATTATAAAGCTCAAAATTTTTTCACCCGAGTGGAAATCGAACCTACAACCTGTCCCATTTACAATCACACGGTTGTACCTCTGCGCCACGACGGCCTCTTGCACTATATGTATTATAAATGTTACAGTATAAAGTGAGATATTGCACGTATAATTACCCGTTACGTCGGTAGCGCGACGGAGCGTGTCCCGCGAGGCGGCGCACAATCGCCACGCTTCATATAATCTGATCGATGACCCACAGACACACTGTGGAAGGATAAATCTATATAGAAATCTCATCTTTTTATATATATTTTATTTTTAGCTTCACACTGTATCCTGTATGTAGTAGAGTAGACATTTTGATTTTAGTGTTAATACACTATCCAATTATCGAGACATTGCGTGGTGAGTGGCGGAACTCATCGCTGCATTTTGTCTTTTTATCAAAGTATATAGATAATATAATATATAGATAATTCATTCTCCCAAGTGGGAATTGAATAAGCGCGTCATTTCACGACGGTATCAAATGAATGTGTAGATATTTTATATACGAGTATGTTTTAATTTTATTTTTAAATCTAAATCAAAAATTAAATTACTTTCTATAATCAGCAATCATTTTATACAGAATCTATTATTAAATAATATAGGCTCTTCTAAGCCTTTCTCGAACATTGTTTGTTAAATAACAATTCAACGACAAAGTTGACCAAAGGGGAAAATACAAATTTTGGATTTTTCCCCTTTTTCCTTTAGCTACGCTGTATATAGCAATGTAGGTAGATAGAACGTGTTAGTGTTAAGACACTTCGTTCCCCATTTTTTACCTAATTTCCATACATTACGTTTTAATTGGCAGAACGCGCGAAGAGAATAAGAGCGAGGCCATGAAAATATTAAAGAACCCATTCCAGCGAGTGGGAATCGAACCCACAACCGCCGCGTTTACAGTCATACGCTTGTTGGAGGAGAAAAGTGCTCATAAAATGAACATAATTTTTTCCCTAAGTAGATGATGAGGCTAGTCGTAGCTTACGGGCACAAGCGTGTGATCGTAAACTGGACGGTTTAAAGATTCGATTGCCTCTCAAGGAAATGAAATATTTAATATTTTCATATCTTTTGGTGTCGAAGCAATACCTCCAGAATACAGCGAAAAACGTGGAGCGGAGTGTTTTAACACTCCCTCTGCCTACCGTGCTTCATGCGTGATACAGCGTGAAGACCATATATCACAAACCTATATTTATTTCGCGTTGCAAAGCTCAACAAAATAAATCTCTATACAATTGTATTGTTTACAGGAAACTATTATAAATAAAACATTTTTATAAAACATCGAAAGTGTATTTTGGTTATATTTTAAAAGTAACAAACAACAAACAGCCTCGACCGATTTTCAGTCAAATATTTAATTCCGTATTCAAGTTCTCTTTTACATTCGTTTTTATACAAAATATTTTATGTTGTAAATCGACTTTTGATTGTATCTGTCTGAATATAGAGTATGAATGTCGATTTTTAAAGTAATTAAATTACTATATACTTCTTAGTAAATTAAGGATATATATATTTTTTGTTTTCAATACGTTTTCTGCATATAACAATGTAGACAGAGTGAACCTAATCTTAAACACTCCGTTCTCCACGCACTGCTCAATTTTCGAGACAATGAGTGTTAAGTGGCGTAAGTCAAGACCCGCGCTTAAGTTAATATTAATATTAATTAATAAAAGTAAAGTATAAATGTAGAGGTAGATTTCCTTTTTCGAGCTTCAAGCTGTATCTCGCATATATAGATATTCGGAACTCGGAACTCAAGCAATGTCTTGAAGTGCGGAATTAACTATTGGAACACAATAATTTATGAATCGGTACGCATTTTCGTATTTACGCTATCGTGACATCAAAACCTCTGTACTGCCCCACCAAATCAATCGCAATGTCTGATCTGATCTGAGAGTGTAAAACGGAGTGTCTTGACACTAGATTTCTTCTCGCTACTCCGCTAAACTTATTTAGTTTCATGAGGCTCATGAAGCTAAAAAGGAAATAAAAGAAAAATACATATCCAAGTAGTTGATAATACGTTACAAGGACTCTATCTGTTCTCCACGTCGCGTCGCGTTGTATTGTTTACTCTACACTGATTTATGTTTGTTTTGCGCGACTCGGGGAACCCCCGAGAATCCTTATTAGGATTTATTTACTGTAATATTTGTATTGCTGTCGCGACAGTACGACAGAAAATACATTCATACATTATGTGAAAATTCTGACGATTTTCTTCATGAATATGAAAAATATAAGTCTACAAAACATTCACTTCCACATAATTATATTTAGGGTAAGTAATATAAGTCGATGAATACAAGCAGTGAGTGATTCCACGGAGTGTTTCAACACTAAACCTCAAAAGTGCAATTGCGTCATAAATGGAGACACTGAGTAACTGCGCAAGCAAAAACTGTACACAAATATCAATGAATAAATATGGATATATTTTATTTCTTAGCGCTTATTAATAAATCCACGTAGCATGGAGAAAAAACTCTTCGCGTGGTCCGTTATATTAAAAAATATCATAAATTTATTTACAATTTTTTTTTTTATTTTTTTTTCTTTTATATTATCTTTTTTTTATTATATCTTTCTTTTATTATTTAGGTATATTTTTCTTCTTATTTCGTTTTTTAAATTTAATTTTCAATTTTAGTTACTTATTTTAAGTATAAAGTCATTTAAACGCCACCTATCTGAACATCTCGGATTCAATGTTTTTCATACAAACATTATAAACATGCAATCGACTATAAATAAAATAAAAGATTATAAATAAATGTATTTTTATGTTGTTCTTTTAAAAACAAAATAAATTTTATCTACATTTTACAATTTAATATTGACAAATTTGGTGTTATACAACCTAACACTTAATTTGTCAATATTAAATTAGTGACATCTATTGACTTTTAGACATAATATGACGATAGCTATATCTCTATAAAACTATGATGGCATTTTTAACATTTTTAGAGTTTATTCCACACTCAGGAAAGAAAAATACTTATAATATTTAGAAAACGTATAAAAATTTTTTACGTAGCGGGACTCGAACCCGATCGAACTAAGGTTTTCAGGCAAAACCGAAACCGGACATTCGGCAGTGGTCTCAGTTTCGGCCAAAACTGGTATTTTTGTTAATATGTTTTTTTTTTAATATCACATTTAAGCAATAAAATGGTTAAGAAAAAATATTTTGTGAGTTTTTTATATGATAGGCGGGTCACAGATAATAAATAAAATCACAATAAGTAATATGTATATTATTTATTTAAACAATACTCAACGGCTTAGCTGGTACTAACTCACTAGGAATGTAACTTTCCGTTTCATACATTATAACAAACAAATATAAATAAATAATAGAAAAAAAAAACAACGCATTATTCATAAATCCTTACAAGCAATGTAAAAATGAGAAAAAAAAAATGTTTTTATTTTATTCAAGACATTGCGTGTTGAGAGTGGCGAAAGTAAAAAAAAAAGAGATTAACATAATTAAAATATATACATTTTCCCCTAAAAAGAAATCGGAATCACAACTGCACAATGGTCTGTAACTTTTTACATATTATTTATAAATTTGATTACAATTTCGATATATAAAGAAAAAAAAGAACGTCCGAAGAAATGGCATAAAAACTGTGTGAATTGGTGGCAAAGTCTTTCTTCCCTATATAGAAGTTTGTTGTAAAAAAAACGATATTAATATATCGATATCGATGGATATCGACCTTCTCTATTTCCCCATCTGAGCGACAATTTATATAATAACTAGTGTAGTTTATAATTTAGGAGTATGTGCGTTTTTTTTGTTTTTTTTTTTGAGTCATTTTATTTCGCAAAATAAAATACACTCTTGCATGTCAATATATCGGTTAAAGAATTTATATATTATATTTTACATTCAATTAAAATATAATTCAATATTATTACATAATTAACTTAAATTACTCCGTTCGAAAACGATAAATCTCACTTGATTTTTGATTTTGATTTAATTTTTTATTTATAAGAAAAAAATGTAAATGTATTGTGTACTAATATATTTTTATCTTGGTTTTCTGATGATATAATATGTATATAGTATAATGCTAAAAAGAGAAATAAAAAAAAATATTAATCAATATATTGAAAAGAAAAATGCATGAATATTTTTTTATATGTATATTATTAGAAATATTTTTTACTGTTTATTTGAAAGTTAAAAGCTTTCTTTGAAGAAGCCTATAAATAGTTTTATACTTTCATAATTTTTTTATAAAACGCAAAGATACATATATATTTTTTAAAAAACTAAATATTTTCAAAATATAACGAAACCATCCGTATATTATTAATATTACATACATTTAACTATTTGAAAGTCATTATGTACCGACGCCATGAGACAACCTGTAAATACCTAATAACCTGTAATTTTTAATTTATACTATTTTCATATATAATTTGCTGTATACAATAAATTATTTATATAATATATTTAGTGTTTAATATAACAATATGTTTTTGGATATACGGTAGTTTTTAACGCAATGCAATATATTATACATGTAGTAATAACGATTTTTGATGTTTATTTTTTTTTCCTAATAATATACATTTACATAAATTATCTCACAAAACCGACACTCCAGAAACAACTAAGTACAATATATTAGAACTTATAGTATTTAATTTTCTCTCTTAAGAGTGCTCCTTAGTAAATTTATCGTGGAAAGCTTTAAATATTTCCAACATCTCCTTCAATAAAGGTATCTGTGGTAGAATGGTGGTTCTGAAGTGGAAAGTGCCCGGGTATTGTCCAAAACCACTGCCGGGGACTATGCAGATACCTGTAACAGAATAATTGATCATTTTTTTTTTGCCGCCTTATGTTTCGCCACTCAACTCGCAATAAAATACGACAACCCTACTAAATAACAACCCTACTAAATAAGGGATAGAACGTGAAGCTTTTAAAATTTTAGGCGCAACAACATTTTTTCAATGTGCCACGGTATATTTCGCGTATTGCAGACCAGACAGAGAGAACCCCGTATTAAGACACAGCGTTCTATTTACTAGACAATACATGTTGAGTGGCGGAACTCAACACCGCGGTTTGTATTATCATCAAAGCGAAGAAGATGGAAAAAAACTCATTCCCCCGAGAGGGAATCGAACCCACAACCGTCGCTTTTACAGGCAGACGCTAAGTATTATTACGATCATATCATCTCACCAGTCTCCTCCAGCAGCCTGAACGCGTAGTACACGTCCGGGGGCTGCCCGGCCGCTGCGGCTGCTGATATCGCCTTCTCCGATAACGTTATTTGTGGGAACGCGTACATGGCACCCTGTGAGCGACGTACAGACGGATCATATTAAAAATCTATATTTATATTACAGAGGTGATGGGTCCTGGTAGGAGTAGGTTGAACATACTAATCTCACAAAATTGTTTGTTTAAAATTTATTCAGTTGCTTTAAATAGTCGATTTATCGTGTAAAGCTATAAACACCAATTACTTTGGTCATATAGTATACTGTATATGTCATTCAATATTAAAGTGTTTGTCATTTTCATATCACAAATTAATAAATTATTACATTTAAATTAGTTTACTTTTTACAACAAAAAAGAGCATGAGGACCTCCCGTAGGGCATGTATTGAAGAGGTTGACGACAGTGGAAGAGGCGAAAGAGGTATACAGAGACTCTGACTACCTACATCAAATACTAATCCCTACAATTGAAGTACCTAATTTCGAAATTCCGAATTCCGAAATCAAATTCACAGTTCAAA
Organism: Heliconius clysonymus; assembly: GCA_018231685.1. Classification (NCBI taxonomy): domain Eukaryota; kingdom Metazoa; phylum Arthropoda; class Insecta; order Lepidoptera; family Nymphalidae; genus Heliconius; species Heliconius clysonymus. The sequence goes on from DVQK01000151.1 coordinate 13,178, forward strand.
GTAACAAATTACTTTTCCTAATTCGCTTTACCAAGGCAAAGGCAAAAAAAATATATTTTGTTGTTCCCAAAATCTTTTTACATATAATAATTTTTACATGAATCGAGTTTGTTTGTTTGGAACACTAATCTCTAATAACTAATCTCAATTGAATTGTTCATTAAAATAGTTTTTTTTTTTGTATTGGATAGACTATACTATATATGCTATATAGGAAAAACTGCAAGAAAAAACTACTGTCATATATCGACGACTTAGATTGTAACCCTGCTAACAACCTATTAAGAAAATTATCAAGAGATAAAAAAAAACTTTGAGCATACAAATATAAACATAAGAGTTTTAAGGATTTGGAAAATTCTCATAACATGAAATAAAAAAAGGTTGACTTTGTTCTTTTTTTTACATTTTGACAAGTACAAAAATCTACATAACAAAAAAAGAAATCTAATTTAGCAGGTTTACACTATAAACCGACGATATGCTTGTCTAAGGGCATACATACCTGTACGACGTTACACTTGAACCCTTGCATCTGGTTGAAGGTCTCCACTATCATGGCGGCGCGCTGCGCTAACGAGTCTAACACCGCTTTCTTCTCACTCGCCCATCGCTCGTATGAAGGTTCCCCGGGGGACGGGGTCTTGGCCTGGAGACAGAAGTTCCTATATTATTTATTTATCTAAATAAATTAATTATATTATCATTATTGCACACAATACAAGACTAATTGGAGAAGAAATTGACGAGTATAACAATATATCTCAGTTTATTTTATCAAAAATATGGTACTGTGCGTCATGTTTATTTTATTAATTTAATGTATTTTTCATGCATTTTAATAAATATTTTATTCTATAACTCTGTCAAATTTCGTACTCCTTAATGCACGTAATGTTCGTAAAAAGGAATATAAACTGAATCTCACATAACATAGTTCACATAAATCAGTCTGAGAAATTTTATCCATATAGGACTGAAAGAAAGGTGTAAAGATAACGGCCTAAAGCCTGGATGCGAGTAAGATAAAGGTTCTGGTATTTGAAAGAAATGTAGAAAGAACGGAATGCAATATCAGCGTGAATGGTAAGATATTAGAACAAGTGAATGAAGTGGTATACTTGGGAAGTATGTTCA
>DVQK01000152.1:0-14303 GCA_018231685.1 Heliconius clysonymus
GGGTAGGCAGAGGGAACCTAGTGTCAAGACACTCCGTTTCCCACTATTATTAATACTTATTAATATTTCCATTTTCTTAGCTCTAGTAAGAAGGTAAAGCGCAGTATCGAGTTCCGCCACTCAATATGGTATGCCTCGAAAATTCTGAGGAAAAAAGAGAAAGGAATGTCTTAGCACTAAGATCCCTCTGCCCACCCTAGTAGGGTGGGATCTTATGCGGTAAACAGAAGCTAAAAAAAATTATAATTCCTTTGTCCATATGTCGCAGGTGTTTATAGAAGCACTAAAATAGTGTCGGGTTACGAATATAAAGAAACCTGAAAAACTAGCAGGTTTTGAAGGGCCTATATTTAAAATAAATTATAAAGAATTATAAACAGGTATATTTATTTTAACTTTATTTATAATAATTTTAATCATAACGTTCACAAATCATCAGAGAAAATAGTTATCGTCTAGGTTTCCAATAAACTATGAATTTGACAAAAACATTTTTTGTATAATAAATAATTCTTGAAAAAAAAAAAACGTATATTCGTAGTAATTATTAGTTTTTACATACTTTATTAAATATAGCATATGAAATAACTTTGCTAATATTATTTGCAACGTTGCCGAGAAAACAATTACGTTTCCAACTTAGATTTCGTTGAGACCTCGAATCATGACGCGATTCGTGACTGAGCGGACGAAATAAACGTTATGCCCATTAAAACAGTGGTTTTCAATTATTCAGCCTTGGATGCAATTTTAAATTTTTAATACTAGTTGATTATTATATTTTTTTGAGTAGGCAGTTTTGTATAAATTTGCCTTACTAGTTACTTATTTAGTTCAATACTAAAAACTTAGGAGAAGTAAGTAAATAATAATATTTTAAATAAATAAATAATTTACGTAAACCAAGAAAACGTTTCTTAATATTGCTACAACTTGAATATTAAATATTCAGAGAGCCAGTTGGTTTATATGTTTGTATATTGTTACGTCTTGTGCTGCGTTTGCTTAATAGAAGGCAGAATTTTTTTTTAACTTTTATTGACTACGAATGTCTAGCGATATACCAAATTTAATATGAATTTAATGTAACTATGAGAACAAATTATAATATATAACAATTTAAGTACTATCAGGTACAAAAATGCCATTAAATAAAACGCCATATTATTAACGATAATTGATTTTTAATCTGCGACTTAACTTAACTCCATCTAGGACCTTGCATAATGATTCTCTACTTCATATGTGAATAATAAAACACAAACTGACCAAATATAATCAGCACGTACCTATCTATTATCTAAAGATACTGTGTTTTGAAATATATTATTTTAAAGATAAACAAAAATATTACTGCTATCATGGCGCCGTTAGGAAGTGTCTGTCTGTATATGCTACGGTTGTCCTTCGGCTAAAGATTTATTTTAAAATATAAAATAATTTCTGGTTAACAAAAAGATGGATTGAAAAGTTGAGTTCTGCCATTAAATCAGGCAGAAAGTGCTTAAACAATTTTTAACAATAAGTTCCTTTTGCCTAGCACTTCACTAAAAAGCAAAAAGTAGTTTTAACTATTAACGCTAAAAAAACTTCATATATAGTATGTTTCACTAATAACTATATAAAGAAAATTATCAAAGAGTTACTTTTTATATAAGTACTAGCACTTAGTTTTGATATATATAACATTTTTTTTTGTTATGTATAACATGGCACATTAACTTTACTTTTACTAGTTAAAAACCAGACCAGTATTTCAGCTTAGACATTGATCCCAAAAATCCGTTACACCCAGAATTGTGAACGAGAGCAGGCCAATTAACGGCTTTCTTTCATATGCTTTGTACTATTGAGATATTATGCATTACGCCTACTATTCGGAACCGGGTCGAATAGTTGGCTTAAAAATGCTATTATATTCAACGACCTAGTAACCAGTTCTTTATCGACTACCATTTATCCTTACTGTATATTATTACCTACTCTATGTAATTATATCTACATGTCTGCCAAAAAAGAATATAATAAAATAAGACATAGAAGCATTTTTCTTTTATATATATGTATGTTTAGTTTTCGAATAGATTAGTTTTTTTGAATTAGGCAATTTCAAAGGAAACTAACAGTCACCTCTTTTGTTAACAGCTTTCAAAGGAAAAATTTAAAATTTATTCTGAATTCATGTTTAATTGCAGAGCGGTATATGGAATTTCCAAGTAAATTGTAATCTAATATAAACATAGACGACTACATCAATAAATTAAAACGTTAACTTTAAACAATTCCGCTAGTACTATAAAATATAATGGCTAAAAACATATTTTTATAAATAAATACTATTTATCTTATAAATCTCAGTAGTTACGCGAAATACCGCGGTGGTTCGGTAACGTGAAGTGATCCACAAAGCTAGCGAATTGGAACGTGTCGGGTACAAGTAACGCAATATACACCACTTTGTAAGGTTAAGGTACGCAATAATAAAACGATAAAAACAAGAAACTTTACTCCTTCAATTACATTGACATACTTTAATAGTAAAAAAATAATTTCTCATGATTTTTAAAGAACATCGATGTTGTAAAACTGTCGGAATACCTACTTCAAAATATTTTATATTTTTACTTATAATAATACTAACTATGTTTCCATCTACTTTGTTGTTTTTAAATCAGCTTCACGCTGTATCTTGCACACGGCATGGTAGGCAGAGAGAACCTAGTGTTAAGGCACTCCGTTGCCCACTTTTCGACGAATTCTGGAGACATTGCTTGTTGAGAGGCGGAACTCGCGGTTCCCTGACACCAGAGCGAAGAAATGGAAATATAAATTTAAATATTTCATCTCCTCGAGTGGAGATCGAACCCACAATCAGTTGATTTTACAGTCACACTTTGTGCCCCTGCGCCACGTATGGCCTCATAATTTTGAAAGCTTTAATTAAATGTGTAATTAGGCACTAAAATCTCTAGGTCTTCAGGTGGTAGGTGTTCCACAACACACTGTAGACACGTGGTGCTCACGTCTATTCATCTCTAACAACAAAAGACAGTAAAACTATCAGCAGTGTCAATCAAGCGAGGGGCACAGGTCGTGTGGGCTTGGCATTAACCCACTTCGAAGCCCGTGGGAGGCCGTTCTAAATGTATGATTAGAAAAAATATAAGCATTCAGTTTGCTATGAACGCCACAATGGTTTAAGAATAAGTGCGACATTGAATTAACTAAACTCGACTGCAATATAGCGTCGTGGGTGTAAATTACAGCGTACATCATGTCCTAAATCGTAATCGTATATAAAAATTGGTCAGTGGGACACACTTTCTAACAAAAATTATTTGTATTAAAATTCAACGAATAATTGCAATATTTTATTGTAGATATGTTTCCAGCCTGATATTTTTTAATTAGAAACTAAAATTTTAGGAGATTTGAAATAAAATATTTCTAAATTAGTATTATAGTTGGTTAAATGACATAACTAATATGTTTTACTATTCATGAACTAATATGACTATAATGTAATACGAATTTTATACATAAAACGTAACAAAACTACTCGACGTAGATTTTCTTTGAAAATAGCATCAATGCCATTTAAACATTTAACAAATTCTAACTGCTCTTGCATTCTTAAAACATTAAATCCCATTCGTAAAATGTACGAGGAGCATTTTCAACTTTAAAACAATGCAGTAAAAACTAAGGATCGAAAATTCTTCATCGCGTGTTCTCAACTATGTGATGCTTATAGAGTATACAGTTTCAGTTAATTTACATTGAAGCAACTGAAAGGCATCCAGTTAGAGTAGTAAAAAGTATATATGATAAATAATGACTTTAAAGATTTATTTTTTATTTATTACTGAGAAAGTTTGTATTTTTTAAATAAAAGTATTATTTTGAGTATAAACTGTATTAACTGACGGATTGGTACAGAATAAGTAACCAATAAAGCATATTTTACTGATCACAAAAATTTAAATCGTAAAATACCTATATGAACGATGCTTTTGAGTACAAAATAACTGTTAAAATATAACACAGTGCCCAGAGAATTAAAACCATTATTTTGATACTACGTGATTCAAGAAGCTTTGGACACAGGCCAATTTTCAGTTTCAGTAAATGTATATAGTCTAATGTTGAGGATAGAAAAATAAAACGAAGAGCTGATGTTTAATTGATTAGGTAAAACTAAAGTTTTCGATTGAAACATTTACTTTTTATTACATAACATTTGTACACCTACTAAAAAAAAGTAATAATGTACACGAAAACAAAAAGTAAAGAATATGATATGTAAGCCAACACACCACATACCATGGCACTTGACCATAATTGGGCCGATCCCCGCGGTACCGTAAACTGAACGACAAATATTTGGACGTCGCGATGATTTCGCAATTCGCACGTTGAATATAGGTTATCAAGTTATATAAACCTGATAAGTGAATTTGCAGTGATAACAGCCACAAATTAAACAATATCATAGATAGGTGACACTTAGGTAAATTTTTAAAGGTCATTCACTCATCATTACTAAAGTACAGTGGAAAGAAAGCCTTAAGATTTTTATTGATGTTTTTATTTTTATGACTAAGTGCCTCGTATACGAGTTTGTTGGCCTTTTTTAAATTTAGAATATAATGTCTACAATGTGCAGCAAAAAGAAAACCGTTGTAGAACCTCTTGTTTGTCTGCCTATTGTATTCACAAATTGAGGAGCAGTTAACAAAAAATTGATTGAGAAATGTTATAAAAAAAAAAAATTACTATCGCTAATTTGCTTTTAAATATATTTTTTTTCAAAACACAAAATAATATTTGATCACTATCAAATTTCGAGACAAAAAAAATCACTTCACTCAATGCTCGAGTACTTCACAGCTTTCGTTCAGTCTAATATTCCCTTTCCTCGCTCAGCGCTTACATAATCTCATTTGACTACAAATTTAACGTCATAATTACAATTTCATAAGGCTACGCTAGGGGATTGCTCGATAGGTTAATTAATAGCTCACGTGTACGCCTAGGTGTACCTATCTTTATAGAATATACGGTTAATAGCGTGTGCTCAGCTTTGTAGAAGCTCTCGAGGAAAGCTCTTTGAACTTCTTAAACCCTGCAGATTATCCTGAATGAGAGCTACTTAAGACGGCACTATGGTGTCTCGAGGAATAGAAAAATACAGTTCGGCTTGGAACAGATGCCAAAAGTTAAAATAATGTCACTTTAGAAAATATAGCCTAGGTGCTTAGTAAATTTTGTATTATTATTATTATTACGTTGTAGGTGCAACATAAATTTAACTCTTAAGAACAATATAGTGAGAGTACAAAGGTGGCCTTTGCGTACCTGAGTAAAGTAGGTCATCGCCTGGTGGCAGCGGGATCGATGGCACCACGCAATGAGATACCGCGAGGTTGTTGCACTATAATGTTTGTTTTTCCATTTACAAGTATCCGCTCGTTGGCTTTTTATACGCGAACAAAAATTTAAACACAATTCATCGGACGATGGAGTTATCCATATTAATTATAATGAACCATTATTCGACTTTAGGACAAAGACCTTTACCTCAGTTTTTAAATTTTTATCACGTACGTATAATGCGTCACACTTTAATATGTTCGTTGGCCGAGAACTTCTGTCTTGACATTAAAAAAATCGAAGGCTACTTCAAGGCATTGACAATTGTTTGCCGCGGGAAACAATAAGTTATCTTAGCCCTTTGTAACTTACGTTTACATCGTATTGTTAGTGTTTTGCTATTACAACTACAATCTTTTTGGTTAATTCATTAATATAAATGTTATCACTAAATTAAATTAGAAATATCTTACTTTTTTGTAACAGGGTAAGTAATATAATTACTACGTAATTAAATATTTTTGGTAGTTTCACTAATCGACAAATATTTATAATATTGTTGATCGATCCATTTATACTAATATAATAAAGCTGAAGGCTTCGTTTAGTTGAAGACGTTCATTACAAGACTTCTGAAACATTGAAAAAATATTTTTAATCTGATTGTCCATTTATTGAGGAAAGCTAGTACCTGTACTGAGTTACTTGAGGCACTTAGCATATAGACAAATATATTAACTTTACAACCGTGCGAGAAATCAAATTTAAAAATATGTTGTAAAAACATTATTTCCAAAGTATGCCAAACCTAAATGAAATCAAATTTACATTAAATATTTCTTTATAAAATCATTACTCGCATTCAATAACGAGAGTATGACTAATATTTACGCAGGCGTTGGTACGTATCAATCATTAAGAAAATCTATTCAATTAACTACAGCACATACATTTTCATAGCATACATTGATTATACAGATAAAACAAGCTAACCAAGTGACTAGTAAATAGCAAAACAAGGCTGTCAGAGAATGGAAGATATTATTGACATCGCTACTTGCGCAATACTGTTTATAATCAAGGTAACTGCAACAATCATGCACAAAGAGCTGTTAAAAAAATCCACGGGCTTCGAGTTAATTAAAGGTTTCCTTGAAATGTTTGAGATTTAGACGAAATTCAGCTATGTGAAATTTAAACAACAAGTACTTAAATGTGAAAAAAACGAAATCTTGTTTGTTTGTGGATATAAAAGATAACGAATATACCTTAAAAATTGCATCAAGCTTTTAAGTAATAACATGGTTTTAAAAACGTTATAGCAAAATATTTTATTTTTAATTATGATATAGTTTTCTAAATATATATATATATATATATATAATATTACAGTCCTTTATTTACATAATGTTAATCGAAAAAAATATAAGAAAAACAGTATGACCCAAAAGTTAATCCAGTGCAATCGCGTTGAGACTTTCCAAAAAAGAACAGAGATTGAGATCGCAAAAGCTTAAAAGCTGAGCCCAAGGCAACTTCAGAACTTCACTTAAAAAGTCTTCGACTAGATGGAGCTAGTTGCGATTTCTTTAACGTAAACTCGTCTGCATTTCAACTTGCATAGCAACAAAGTACTAAAGGCTTCCAGATAAAAATAGCTCGAGATTACCTCTTGGGTTATTTTTAAATGGAGACAAAAAATGTTTTTAATTAAATATAATTACAAATTCTGTACCTTTATTAAAAATGATAAGATACAAACTGTTAACGTTTACTTGAACTTTGACTTTAATTTTATTTTACAAATATAAGATCTCATATCAGTGAAGCCGGTTCAAATAGAACTAGCACCACTTAAATAAAATACCACATTAACATTATTATAAAACATTTAGAGATCGAATTATATACAACGCAACGTTACACAGATAGCGTACCGTGTGAAAAAGTAAAACGTTTTAGCTTTAAGAAGAGAAGCCGTTACCGTTTCACAGAGACCACATCACCTGTTCAACAATATACACCTCGTTACCTAATCCTTCATTAGCGAAGCTTAGCGTGTCTATTTTCAGCGTTCGTTAGTATAATTAGTTGGCCTGTTAGACATTGTTAGACCGATAGCCGCTTACACTATGACCTTATTGCGAAGAAAATGTCCGCGTTTTACCATGTGTCGTTCCGATTTTAGATCGACAGTGTTATAGTAGTACTTGTACACTGTACTCTACATTTGTTACTAAGTTGCATGGAGCGGTAAGAGATGCATTTCTAGACGTGCGCCCTAATTTAACCTCGGAGATCTTGGTCTAGTGAAAACTAAAATTGTTTTTTTTTAGCTTCCCGCTATATCTCGCATATAGCAGGATGCGCAGAGGGAACCTAGTGTTGAGACACTCCATTTCCCATTTTTCGCCGAATTTTGGACGCATGGTGTGTTGATTGGCGGAACTCGACGTCGGACTTTTGCCTTGGTGCCATAACGAAGATATGAGAATATTAATAAATAAAAATTTACACACATAAACACGACAGCCTATGTATGTCTATAATTATTAATAACAAACTCAGAAAATATAACATATATTATATCTGTATCTCAACATAAAACATTAAATAAGATCACGCTAACCCAACATTTACTTGTAACGGAATAACCAAACAGACATATTTATTTCCATATATTGTGTATGTAAATACAGCATGCTATACAAATAGTGCACGTGCCGTGTTGTACTTTGAAAGCAGTTTACGTTTCCACAGAGCTTGTCTCTCTTGTTGATTGTTTGAGTGTACGTTGGCGGAAGTGATATGATACAGCGGATTTTAGTTAACCAGTATATTATTTTCTTTATCTTATATAGCAGAGGACGCAGTGTAAAAACACTACGTCCTCCAATTTCCACTCAAATTCTGAATAGGACACAATGCCGCTCTTTTTTTTTACCAGAACAGGAAAATAGAAACAGGTTAAATATAAATATTACACAAAACCCGCTCTCACATTGAGTCACGAAAACTTTTATTATTTTTCTACATAAATAAATACAAATTTATTCTAATATCTATAAAGTATTTCTTGTAATAAACTTAAAAATTGTTAAATAGTTTTTGTTGTCATTTGGAGATCATCATTTGACTATCCTACATTTTTAACCAGCAATCCAGCATGTAGCAGGGTAGACGGCGGGAATCTACTTCCGAAAATTCATTGCAAGATAGATATTATAGGAAATAAATTATATTTTAAAATTACTTTGCACTATAACAGGAAATATATAATAAAGTACGCGAGAATCTGAATAATATTGTATACGATTACAATAATTAAATAGTGAAAGTCTAATAATGATACTAATTAGATATTAATTAGCTAATACATTAGTAAATATTAAATTGCTTCTGTACTAATGTTTGTCAAAATACATTTATAAAAACAATATAATATGTCATTTTTTAATTTTTGAAACTGTACACAATATCACGTGAGGGTTAGTTAAGAAACTAATTTTTAAAACTATTTATTTTAACTATGAAATAATTAATACACGCCATGTCTCGAAAAATTATGCCGAAATATAGGGAACGGGCACGGAATGTCTTAGCTCTAGGCTCCCTCTGCCTACTCTGTTATATGCGGGATACAGCGTGAAGCTACATAAAAAAAAATATAAAAAAATCGCTCGCCGCTTATAAGTTGATGTGTGTATCACGATTTGCGTAAGATGGTAAAATCGATAGGAGCCGTCGCGACCGTATGACCCAATTTATCTCGCAAGGACTGCGAATGTCAACCATTTTGGATACGATTTTCGGTAACGGGTCATTATATCAGACAGTGATACAAGAATTGTTTATGTTTCATTTTTATCTGAAAATATATCTTATTTCTTTATATAATTCGATAACGTATAATGAGACATTTGCGGCGCAAAACACGCATAGATTACAGGTTCGATTTCCATACGGATGAGAGTTCAATTTAGTAATATTTTTGGTGCCGTAGTATGATTAGACAGAGAATCAATGGGTTGGCTATTATATTGAGAGAATTATATAATTTATCACCTATATATATATATATTAAAAAAATACGCAAATCTATATAAAAACAGACTATTTTAAGAGATTAAATAGATATACGTGTTAATGCGTAGTGGATTCCACGTTAATGCGATAAACCTTCATTTAGTTTGCAACTGTGTACCACCGCAATACGTCAGTGTCTCATGCAAAATATATTGGATTTGCATTTAATTGAATTATAAAAACAATTTGAACCGCATACGCTTTTACGTCTGCATAGATTTGTTTTACCGAAAATAATACAATTCAATTTCAAATATAATGTAATGAGTGGAATAACTTTATGTAAACAGTTTCCATATTATGCACAAATAACCACATCGAAGAAATTAAAAGTACATAATAACAATTGTTAAGTCGCGTTTAGTGCATCTTATACAATATATATACATACATACCTACCTTAACAGGTAAAGGAATATAAAATTAAAGACAATATGTTATCCGTTATAAACACTAAGGTAAATTAAAAAAATCTGATTATAAATAAAAAAATAATAAATCGGCTTCACTCTGTATCCCGCATACAGCAGGGTAAGTTAAGACACAACGTTCCCCACTTTCCACTGAATTCTGGAGGCATTGCTTGTTGAGTGGCGCAGCAGCTCATAGCCGCGCTTTGCCAATATGGGGAGTGGGGATCGAACCCACGACCAGTCTATGTTACAGTCACACTCTGTGCCCCTGCGCCACTACTGGCCTCAGTGCTGATTATAATGTTTGTTATTATTAAGATTTTATATTAATAATAAGTAATTAAAAATATTTAACACTGTCTATATTTCAATCTCTAATTATAATTATTAAATGTTGTGACCAAGCATTATTTCATATTATTCAAATTCGGAGTACAAAAGGATGAATTCAAATGGCATTTAGCGAGGCTTATATTAAACGCATTCAATGAGTTAGAGTCGCATAACTCAACTTAAAATTATATCTAACCGTACTAGTAATAAGGACAGTTTTTACTTTCCCTCGCCAGACCTCCATCCCCATGCCTTATGGGACTTAAACCAGTTCGGGTTTTATTTATAAGGCTACCTGGTACAGGTGTCTCGGGTAGTGCACGTCCTTCAGACTTGGATTGCATATTTTTTTTTCACGCTGCCAGGTCAAGATTTTCGGCCTTAATTGGTAAAGCATGCATTTTGTATAAATTTAAAAAATATTTTTAACAAGTATATTGACAATTATTTTGTGTACAGTAAATGTATTAAAGCATTGCAAAAGTGCACCGCAGCGTAAGCATAACGGAAGTAACATACCTATAAATATACTAATTATTTGATTTTATCTGTATCCCAGTGGTTTTTTAATACATATATTTTAATTACTAAACAAAAAAATACCATTTAAAAAAGCTTACGACCAAATAAATAACATTTTCTCTGGCAGAGCGAAAGTTTTTAAAGCGGCAAAGTGGTCGTCAAGAAAGTTGGACGTCTCAAAGATACATTGACTTGTCATTTACCAGCAGAGTAGAAGGATTAGTTCCATTTTAAATTTGTTGAGTGACTGACAGACCGACGCACGGGTAGTTGCGGCGGGCGTCAAGGCAAAAGCTGAGAATAGTTTTCGGTTAGCATAAAACCGGCCGACATCAGAACTAACAAATTCGTAGCATACCGACAAAAAAGAGTCTGCATTCGTAAACTGCACAAACATTTCGGCGAAAAGTTTCGGCATAAAAACCCTGGTACGACGAACTCGAGATCAACTCACGTCATGCCATAAAGAAAGTTGTATGAGTAATTCGAAATACATATATGCTTTTTGTTTTGTTTGAGTTGACAAATTACGTTCTAAAAATGGTATAATCACAATAAAAATTCTTAAAAAGCAATTTAATTTAATAATTTAGCTATCTTTACGCAATTAGAATATTAAGTAATAACAGAAGGCAATTAAAAACTTTTACAGCAAACATTGAAATGAGAGGTTTAAAACCGGTTCAAAAAAGAAACTACCGCTAGGTGCCGGCGCCATGAGAGCGACCGATGCCGATGTTTCAGCTAAAAAAGTACTTATTGTGTGAGACGTAGATTTTAAAATCAACCACAAATAATGTATTCATTGTCACCCGAATTACAATTTCCCCGAAGTAATCATTTTATATACAACACCAGATACATTAGATTTTTTTTTGTGTTTTTCAAATTTAGTTAAAATGTTTATTTTCGTTGCTAAGTGAGAGAGTTATTTTTATACTATGTAAAGAGTAGGAAATCGACTATTTTACTGTGTATAAATACAAATATATGTATATAACCGCGTGCTTTTATCATTGTATTATTCAAATAATATATTGCTAAAATCATAATTTAAACTCAAACGAATAATAAAAAACCTACGTATTGTCTAAATAAATAAAATAAAATCTATACTTAACCGTCACCCAACATAACCACAGTATCTTGTTATTTCATAAGAAGTGGCTATCAAGTTGAATGCTACGTGCGATCTCATAAGAGTAACAATAGAAAAATTCACAACAAATAATTTCTTACAGTATGAGGCCAGTCGTGGCGCAGGGGCTCAATTGAGTGACTGTAAACGCAACTGGTTGTGGGTTCGATCCCCGCTCGAGGAAATGAACAGAGATATGGAGAATGAGAGATGGGAACAGAGTGTCTTAGCATTAGGTTCCCTCTGCCTAACCTTATGTGTTCAGAATAGCGTGAAGCTGACAAGCGAGTGGAAATAAGATTTTTTTTATTTAATAGATACCTTATCTTGCTCTCACGGCCCGCTCAATTGTAAATGGGTCTCACCTGAACAAACTACATGCACTTGTGTCAATTTTACAAATCTATTATACTCATTTAGGTTATTATTTTGACGTAAGATTGTTATTATTTTTATATTTACGTCAGATATTCATGTGTTTCTTTTTGCTTTTTCGAACGAACTGATATCTAGTACAGTATATTGTCATAGAGCCGACGGCCGCTGGGGCAGACGTGTCTTAGAGTGGAGACCCCGTACAAAACGCCTGGTGGGACGATCCCCTGCTATATGGACCGACGACCTAAAGAGGGTGGCAGGAAGCGGATGGGTCCGAAGAGCTGAAGATCGAGTGTGATGGCGAGAATTGGGAAAGGCCTATGTCCAACAGTGGACGATCGATGGCTGTCGATGATGATGATGATGATGACAGTATATTTTACACAATTAATTAAATTATGTCTATCTGACCAGTTATAATCTTATTAACATAGAAGTTATTTATTACCATAAAAAAATATTGCATATATTGTTACATAGCCACGTTATTAAGTAAAAAAGATTACTAATTAATAAATATTTATAAAATTCCATTGAATAGTATGCTGCTTTATTGAACTTAGAAGCTTAACTGCATAAGAGTATCGGAGTTAGAAAAGTTCATATATTATTTAGTGTAAGAGACAGACAGACAGAAACAAAGTTAAAATATTTAAAAGTTCCTACGAAAGACCTCTTATTCACCTTTTACTTAGGGACTATGAAAGCAACAAATGACATTGGCTTAAATTTTAAATGAATGCTCGTTAAATCTTGTTTTGAAATCACGCGGATGCGTTCTGACGTAAATAACCGTCTAAATCTCACGAGAGCGCGGCGACTTACTAAATGTATAGGGAAGCTTTAAAATAGAACTGGATGCGTGGCCGGCTCCGAGCGACTATCTATGAACTAACTGGTTGAGATAACGTTTATCGTTACCACTGTATCTATGCTATAGGACACGTTTAAAACGGCGTGTCACTACGATATATGACATGCTAGATTGAAATAATTTGATAAACTAACTTTTTACTGCCATATTTATATAAGAAGAAAGCCAAGATGTGCGTAAATGTTGGGGCGGGTGTGGTCAGCTGATCGTAACGCACGCACCCTGGCCGCCGCCGCTGTTCACAACAAACGATATCGATTTTGCCCGCCCGGAGCGGGTCTTGCTGGAGAACAGGTGTTTAGATATTCACTTACATTCGGTAACCTAATAACCGCACGAACATTTACGAATCTCCCTGGAATAGTTACGTATAATATATGTTCCGAGCATCTTATTTATGATATTTTCATGTTATGTTTAAAAATTTCTCAGCTACAAACCTTGATTCCAGAGCGACCTTGTTGTTTCAGCAACACATTTTCGGGCTTCATATCGCAATGAATAATTCTGTTTTTGTTGAGCGCGTGAAGACACTGCAAGAGGCTGTGCGAAAATTTGCGCACCAATTGCAAGGAGAACCCTTGGAACTTGTTCTTCTTAATCAGCTCGTATAAATTGATCGAAAGCAGCTCGAAGGTGATGCATGTGTGATTTCTGAATGTGAATGAATCGAACATGTGTATCACGTTCATGGTATTGTCCTTGTCTTGTTCGCGGAGGTGCTCCAGGATGCGGATCTCCTCCTGCGCCTGTCTGTGGAACCGCTTCTCGTTCCGCACCATCTTGAGCGCTACGTTCTCGCGCTTCTTGTGGTCGTACGCCTTCACCACCTGGCCGAAGCTGCCCTTGCCTATCACCTTGAGCACCTCGTACCGGTACGCGATGTGGTCGTGCGGGATGTGTATGTAGGAGCCCTGCTCGTTGTCGTACTCGCAATTGTTCGGGAAGCCAACGAGCCCGGGCCGTTTCTTGGCGTTCGCGCCTATGAAGTACACTTGGGGATAGTCGAATATCTCGCGGTGCTCGTACGGGGTGAGTTTGTTCATGTAGAGCTTCATGACCTGCTCGGGGCTGGCGGCCGCGGCGGGCGGGCGCTTGTCGGGCGGCTGAGCGTTGGTGGCCGGCGGCGCGGGCGGGCCGGGGATGTGATAATGCGCGTTGCAAATCAAAGGCAAACGGGTCACGG
>DVQK01000153.1:0-14181 GCA_018231685.1 Heliconius clysonymus
TTTTTTAGAATTCACCCCTAAGGGTGCAAATAAGCGGACGAAGCCGCGCGCGCCCACTAGTTAGATATAAAATATATAAATCTTTGCTAAATGAATCATTATAACTACTGACGAATGACGTGGGCTCATATTATAGGGTGGAGCAAAAAAACTTAAAAAGATAATTGATAGTTCGAGCTCAAGTCGATTTACTATAATAAGTCCAAATGATATTGATGTATCGGTTAACTTTTATCAAATATCTTTTACTGTAATTCTTGTAAGTAAATTGTATTCATTATTTTTAACATTTTTAAAGTGTTATTCACACACACACACTTAGGAAAATTTTTCTTTTCTAAATAATTTTTTTTGTATTTATTAGATATTAACTGATGACAAAGAAAACGATAAACTAATAATAAAATTAACGATAAATTAATAATAAAATTCCCACGGCATATAAAGACAGTATATCCAAATGGTCCTTAATCCTTATTAAAGAAAAAAAATCTATTATATATTCACTCAGCATGCTGCAAGAAATGAGTGTTCAATATGACATGATTAATATGACCTACTTCTTATCTTTCTAAGTTACTGCGGACATCACGGTTTCTCATTTTAAGTAAAAAAATCAAACATTGGATAAAACTTTTGTGTATTTATTTTCAGTGTGTTAGTGTTTAGCCCATAGCATGGTAGACAGAGAGTACGTACATGGGAACCAAGTGTTAAGACACTACGTTGCAATTAAGACACTTCCGTTACCCACTCGTTACCAGAGTGAGGAAATAAAAATCTTAAATATATTTTTTTCTAGCTTTTTATTTTTTATCGAACTTACAACCTGTCTCTATTATAGTAGCACACTTGTGACCCTGCGCCTTGCGCCATCATTATAAACAAAAATTACATTATAATACGTATAAAAATAATATAATCTAATTTAAGTTTATAATGAATGTTTGGCTGTGAATGATGGTGGTGGGTTCGATATCCAACTGGGAAAATGAATATATTTTATTTTTCCGCTACTCAGGTAAGAAGACAAAGCATGGCTTTGACTTCCGCCGCTCAACAACACAATGTACAGAATTCGTCTGTTATAAGCGGTTCAAGTTTAAAACTGAACTATCACTTAAATTACTATTTAATCATCAAACACTACGTTTATATTAGGATAAATTAAAAAAAAACATACACACACATTAAAAATGTAAGTTAAAACCATTTGCCCTAAATCGATTCTCTAGGAAACATCGAGTACCTAAAATATTATTGGAGCCTATAAGCGTAATTATAATAACAAACTACATTAGCAAAATAAAAAAATCTTTAAATATTATACTACCTTCATACATATGTGTGACATTAGGATAAATTATTAAATTGTTACCAGTCACATCACTTGTACCAACGGTCTATTCGAGTCGATCACGAGTTTTGATACGGTAATAAAATTTAAGTTATAAGATGGTTCATCATGGTGGTAGGTTCGATGCTTGCTTGGTGTATTTTTTATACATGCCATTTTGTTATTAGAGTTATAGAACTATATATATCATATCAAAATAAATTAAAAAATGAGGCCGTAGTGGCGCATTGTGTGACTGTGAAAGCGGCGGCTCCATGTTCTATTCCCACGCGAATACAGAATTAATCAACTAGGTTCCCTATATCCCACACATGGATGCGGGATACAGCGTGAAGCTAATAAAATTTTGTACACAGATTGTAAAAAGATCAAACTTAGGTAAATGCGTCAATATTAAACAACATATAGGTTTCCAATTTCAACGTGTAGTAACTTTAACAAGAACGCTTAATTGAAAGTACATTGCAACTGCAGGTTCGAATCCTACTAGTTTTCATTTAATTTAGTTTTTATATAGACACTTCTATTATAAGTATTTTCTATTTTAGTATGAATAAATAATGTACTTATAATAATAATAAATATACATATTTTATAGCACATTTAAAAAAAACAAAACAACTGATCCTGTAAATATATTATGTTATAGTGTTGATAATATTTTTATATATATTTGCAATAAGCTTTACTGTATATTAAATGTTTTAGAATATTATACGAAATTAATAAATTACATAAATTCTTACCAATCAAAGTAAATAGACATACAAAATTTCATTTTATGGTAAGTTAGTCACTATTAAACAATGGTTGAACACTTCTTGCTTCAGATACAACATAAATAATTAAATTATTACACATAAAAATAAAATGACCTTCGCAGCTAGATTTGAAAATGTGATAGCTCGATTTACGTTTGTTACAAATTAAAATTTATTTTAATATATTAACGATATAATTTACGTATAAAATAGTTAATATTCTGAGTGATTAGCGCGTGGAATTTTCGAGATGTTTTCTGTAATAAAAAGAATATTCTAGAAAAATATAATGAGTTTATTATAAAGTTATAATGTGCGTATTTATTTGATTTACATTATATATACTACATATTTGTAAACAGTTGCGAGTATCACCTTTCGATGGAAGCAATGTGACCTGTTTTTCCTTATTTAAAACTTTATTACGACTATTTTTATAAAAACACAAAAAACACATTTCTTGATAAAATCGTTTGCAATTATTAGTTTTTTATGCTAATTAAATGTAATAGTCTTAAGATATTATAAAAATACGTACCCATTTTATAAAAAAAAACAACGTATCCTTAGTTCAACAACTTCGAGACTAGTTTCGAATATAGCGTATTCACGTAATAAAATTACAAAAAAAATAAAAGATACATATATCAAAGAAAACTAAAATCCAACTTAAAATATAAATTATAATTTATAATGCTGTTACTTTAAATTAAATGAACGCAAAATAGCTTTATCGGCGTTAGTTAACGACACTGTCTAATTAAATACTGTTCAAAACGCAGACCATCTGATCAAGCACAAAACATAACGTAGCAAGTAGCAACAAAGGAAGTTAATAATTTAAGTGAAAATATCACAATATTTTAACTTTAACTTATAAAATTATAAATACAAATTAAAATCTTTTTGTCATATAAATAATTAATAACACAAATTTAGCACATTTGCCTCCAAAAAAAAACACAACTGTCACAGCTAATATAAAATTTCAACACGTTCGGATATTCAGTGATTTTTTTCTATTTAAAAAATATAAATCTGTAAAACACGGTATTGGCGGACGAACTGAGCTCGTCGAATGAGGTTTCGCCGCATTCGCGATGATCGAAGTAACTTCGTGAGATATAAATAGATTAAAAAACCGTGTCGCCTCAAAATAAGGTTTATATAAATAACTACTTCATATTTTTTCATTATTTTAAAGTGAATAAGATACAATGACGACATTAATACAAAATATATTTAATTAAATTTATTTCACATGCTAATATTTTGATTTAAAATAATAATCTGGCTGAATTTTATTAATTTTTATTTGTATATAATGTTTTTTCATGTGGCTTTATGCGAATGAATTAAGTTGTCAAAAATGTTGTAATGTGAAATGGAAATTTGTAATCAATTTAGTCTATAGGAATTTAAATTAATTAATTTTTTATAATATATTTTTATTAAAAATCTTGATAGCATTCTATATAAGAACATTATAAGAAAATGTTTTAATAAGTTAAGCTCTTAATTAACCGAGACAAAGTCAAGAGTTTTTATTTCCGGTCTGCAATTACAACGTCACTCCCGGTTTCTTGTTCCACTTCCTTTATAAAATAAATAAGAAAAAATAGCTATAAATAAAATATATCTTTATATAATATCTTTTAAATATGCATTCAAGTTTTTCCGCCTATTTTTGAGACATTGCGTGTTAGGGAAATAGTGAAATGTAACATTGCGCTTTATCGACCAGACCGGAGAAGTGATTTTTTTAGCTTCACGTAGTATCACTAATATAGCACGGTAGGCATAGAGAACGCAGTGATAGGACATTCCGATCCCAGTCCTAGTTTCCGCCAAATTTTCGAGGCATCGCGTGTTGAGTGGCAGAACTCAACGCCGCGCTTTGCCTTGTTATTAATAAATAATAATTCAGGAAATGAAAATAATTTTGAATATAATCACGTCCCCGAGTGAAGATCAAATCTGCAATGGTATACAGTCAGAAACTGAGCCATTGCGCCAAAACGACTCCAATTGATTATAAATCAGTTTATGTAACTGAAAAGTTACAAGTCATTTGGCGTTTCTAA
Source organism: Heliconius clysonymus (assembly GCA_018231685.1). Classification (NCBI taxonomy): domain Eukaryota; kingdom Metazoa; phylum Arthropoda; class Insecta; order Lepidoptera; family Nymphalidae; genus Heliconius; species Heliconius clysonymus. Next base: position 4,203 of record DVQK01000153.1, read on the forward strand.
AATTTACAACAAAAACCCAAAATTTTAATGTATAATGTATAATGGAAATGTCTAAAAGGATATCTTAAGTTATAAGAATTTTAAAAAGTAAAGTATTTTTTAAGACTGGTTTAAATAATACACTGTCCAGATTAAGAGCTTTAGACAAATATTAATTAAATAAAATATAAATTTAATGTAAGTTAAATACTAATTGATATAGCCCAATACTATACTTTTAACCCTTTAAGCATTTTTAAAATTAATATTTCTATTGTAAAATAGGTTGTTAGGTAAATTTAAATCTTACCTACGTAGGCTTGAGTTTAATATATTTAGTAATTTTATAACAATTATTAAATTAATAATTTACGACTAGTAGTTTTAAGCTTGAAACCTACGCATGGTGTAATGCATTATGTACAGGAATTTTGATATTTTATTGTGATGAATAATGATGAGATGTATATATATTATAAAAAAAATATGATTAATTATATCAATGGTATATTTAAGTTATAAACATAGTAAATGATAATTCTAATAACATTTATATTTGTCTTACTTTATAAAGAACACAAAGGGCACCTATGTGACACATATCCCGTACAGTTTATGAGTTACGACATTTAAGAAAACATTCCTAACAATCTAAAGAAACATTATATCGTGTATAATAAAAATTTTGTTTGCCGTTTTCAATTACCTTTCGTTCGTTTGAAAAGGCAGATAAAGCCTTAAATTTATGACGATACCATCACTCTTGATATTTATAATATAAAATTAAATTATGTTATTTCATTTAATTGCTGAAAATTAACAATATATTTAAAAAAAACAGTTTTTAAATAATATAAGATAAAAATAAAATAAGTATTAAGAAATATAATCATGCTTAAATATATATAATGCCTAATTACGATTAAAACAAAAATCTAGAGTTGAAGTAATAAAATTTCTTGGCAGTATACAATATGATCATAGCTTTATCAGTCCCCTAGAATCATTACAGAGCTATGTACATACGTTACACAAAAAGCTAAATAACGACATAACAAGTATATATTTCTTTCGATGTTTTTTAAAAAAAATGCCGTACATATTTATTGCAGTTCAGCAACAAATGTGTAATAATAAGTAAAAAGATAACATTCTAGTTTGATGCTCATACACAAGTAACAAGCGCTTGTATGTATAGCGAAGCGAGTGGAAGCCGGCGCGCGGCTACGCGCAACGCCGCACGTTCATTGCGTTCATATGTGACTCAGCGGTTGAGTGAACAAATATTTTTAACTAAAAAAAAAAAACATTCTACAATATATAAATACATTAAAATGAAATTATAATAAATAAAATTTCATGTGAAATAATAATAATGATGATGGGCTATTATTATTTTATATCAATGAAATAATTCAAGAACCATTTGAGAATTTTCAAGGTTTAAGTTTATGAGATAATAATACTATGTAGGTATGTTAACGTCTAGCAAGTTTGTCTTAATTAATTTTATGTTACTGTAATATTTTTAAATAAATGAAGTTTTAGAAAAATAATTATGTATTAAACATTTTTAATTATCCTCTTTTCTTTAATAAAATGCAAAATAAAGTATACATGTACTTAATAATACTTAATATGAAAAATAATACAAATTAATAAAATTATTTTTAATAATATCATGAATGTCTTCGTATAATTAATCCTGGCAGTTTATTTTATACCATTCGAATATTTAATGTTAAAAAAATAACTCGCTTTAATGCGCGAGGCATTAACAAAGTGACGACTTGCGGCCATTTTGTTGAGCGTAATAACTAATAATATAACATGTAAGACGCAGTGCGTGCTACGTTTAATTAAATCAATACATTAAATATTTGTAAACGGACATTACAAACTATACATATTGAAAAAAAAACGAATATATGAAAGTGATTACAAAAGAACAACAAAAGCATGGCAAGTGCACCAAAATTTTAATCTAAAATATTAATTTTAAATATTTCTTAAATAGATAAGTAATTATAGATATATATTATACCTACAATACAAAAACTAAATGATTATTATCAATTTCAACGTCGCTCTTGCAGCTTCGTAACAAACAAGACGAACAAGTCCGCGAATATTAATTTTAGTACCGCAATGGATGTTTTACATACATCGGTGGGTTTGCATAAATATGATATATTGTGTATAGTTTCGAGGCATCAATGTATAGACATCGGTAACCAAGTGTAGGAAAGTGTACGGACGGTATGGGCCGGCCCCTCGCGTCGATTGAGTCACGAACGCCGCACCGTATCCTACACTGCATTCTTCTACGATAATTCAAATGGCGGCATTTTCATTATTAATGATGTCCATTGCTGTGTTACACTAGCTGTCTCCGCGAGTTGAGGATAATAACGAGTAATGTATGGTTTAATGAACACTTGTATGATAATTTAGTTTGTGTGGCAGTTGACGCGACACGTCGTAGCTTGGTCGAGTTTTTGTCAGCACAGATTATTGATATGAAAAGTATTTGCGGTGATGAAGCAATGTTTTCCCCGGGAATCACAATAAATTATTTAAATTATATTTAACGTTTATTATTTTCATTTAAATGCATGTCGAGCAATAAGTTGGGAAAAGACGCAGGAATTTTTCCTTATTCGATAATTATCGGTGATACAAAGTTTGTTTTATCGAAGATACCTTTTGTAATATTCACATGAAAAACATGAATAATTTAAGAAATATTTTTTTAAACTTACGTAAGTTAAAATACCTACAAATGACGATGATGTTGCGCAACGTGCGATAGCAAAATACAAAAACAGAATTATATTAAACATACACGTCTTGTGAGTTAAATTAATTATTGTAATGTTGCAATAGGTTAAATATAAATTATAAAGTAGCCAATGTAATTACTCTCAACGCGGTCTTCGCCCGCAAATAGATTTAATTTTTTCTGTCCTTGAACAAAGATCTCTATTCTTTAAGCTGTTCCGTTAATTACTTGAAAACGACTGTATTATTTCGTTTACAGTAAAATATATAATATTTTACGAATCATTTTAAAAAACAATCTAAAAAAAAATAACGCAGAAAAATAATTTTATAATTACCATATCAATAGATAATATTTTAGCACCGATGGCCGTACGCAGTTTTGTCGTGGACATTAATAATAAAAAAAAAACAAAAGAAAAAACGAATTAAACTGTTATATAAAATTAGATAGCCGCTCAAATATCATCTGCATACATAGATGACGTCACTGCAGATAGTGTACTTGAAAATAAATAAGTAGAATAACTTGAATAGTTGATAGTAAAAACATAAAATATAGAGTCAAATTACATTAGCGGTGCAAGATGACGCCCAGTTGCGAGGCAAGGATAAACACACAATGCGACGTGCCATGTAGTGTAGACTGTAGAGTCGCCGTTGTGTTCTCGTCTGATTAATGGCGACCAACGCCATTCACACAGTATAATAAACAACCTAATTAGATATCCATAAATATCAATTTATAAAAATAAACGTAAAGTTAATTACAATAAAATTGAGACAAAAATTAAATTATTTGCGTCGAGCCAAAATAACCGTCAAAGATAAATTTCCGCACGAGCGCGCCGTCTTCCGCGTAAAGTGGCAAAAGTGTATTTAATACAAAATGGCGGTGATAAATATTAGATAAACAACCAATATTGGCGCTAATATTTTAATGATAGTCCGAACCGGGTACTGTTGGGGAACAAAGAGCATAATAACGCTAGGACCGCAAGTCGACCGGTCAGCGGCGGACGGTGTGTACAATACGGCCGACGAGTCGTGGCCGCCCTGAACTTAGGTTTTCTAAACTTCAGCGCATTGTTCGCCCAGAAGTTTTAGTAGAATTTAGTAGAATTAAAAGTAATTAATTTTAAAATCCAAACCGCGCAGCCGGCCACGACTCGACGGGCGCACTGTACAGTAACCTACCGGCGGCCAGTTTCTCCGCCAGGCCGAGCGCGAGCCAGCCGGGCACCACGCTCTCGCAGACCTCCTCCCAACTCCTCGTCTTCTCCGCTCGGTCACCATAGTTCATATGGTTGGTGTCGTACAGGCAGGGCCGCTTCTGTACCTCGGACACGATCAGCCCGCTCTTGATCCCGTCCCCGTCTTTATTGCGGACCATTGTTTATTTTATAAAAGTTTGCGTGTATATTTAGTTAGAGTATTCGTATTGGCGGTCTCGGGGGCGGCGCGGCGCGCGGTACACGTCCGGACGCCCGCGTCGAACTGGCGGGTCGAGCGGTGCGGCGCAACATGGCCGCCGCCGGAACGTATAGGTGTTAGCTCGTTGCGATATCTTCCTCGCGCTAATAAATAAATAAGATGCATGTATTATTTATATTTGAATTTACAGGCTAACTCTCTTTATAATATAAATGTAAAGGCACATCGCTTCGAGAATAAATGTGACCTTAAATATATACATTTAGTATATAATTAAAATTAAAGCTAGAACAGTCTGCGTTGGTTATTATGTGACGTGTGTCTGGGAACTTATTGCATTTGCGACGCAAACTTGAATAAAAACCGACGTTAGACAAAAACCGCCGCTGTCGAGTACAAATTATATTTTTAATTTTTCTGAATAGTTTACATAAATAATTTTGGGTGCGTTTTTATTTTGCTCTTACGCAATAACACAATCAAAACGAGCGTAATCTAAACTGATAGCGCGGCGGCGGCGGCGGCCGGCGGCGTGCGGACGGTCACTTTAACAGAATAAGTGTAATGTATGAACATATCGGGTGGCGTTACAAGTCAACTTTCATTTAATTTTAGCGCTCTAGAAAACCTAGGTGCCATTCGAGTTTTGCGCTCGAATAATGGTTAATTCTGCGTATACTTATTTATCTTGAAAAATGAATTATTTTAAAATGAATATGCATAAAACGCACGACGTTTAAATCCGCAACTCAACACACAATGTCTTGAAAATTAGATGAAGTGGGGAACAGAGTGTTTTATCACTGGGCTCCTCTATCTACTCTGCTATATGATACAGCATGAAACAAAAAAAAAATTAAACGCCTTGAACGCCAGTTCGTTGTACCGCACGTAACTGTACTCTTATAATAAAAGAGACAATTATCTAAATTATATTGACAATATATTTTGATGTAGTTCAAATAAAGTAATAACACATTTTTTTAAATGATATATATATATATATATATATATATATATATATATATATATATAGTCGAAATATTCCAAATTCCACAAGTTCCGCCGTTGTTTGGAAAGTTAAGTATTTTATTGATCTCAAGTAATTAGCTTAACGATCATTAATGTAATGAGGCATACGGTTAAATTATATACCAAAGTAACCTCTTATAATGACAAAATATTTAAAGTACTATAATATGAAAAAACTTTTTATTTATACGAATGAGTAACTAAACATTTACCACGGGCGGGGCTCGAACTCGTGACCTCTGAGTTGTGACGCAAAACCAGTTGTGACTGCGCCAAATGAACATTAAATCTCCTTTAGACTGCTTTCTTTGCAATAACCTTTGAATGAGATGTTGGAATGAAGATTTTCTTATATGACAATATTGAAATCTATAACGTAGTAGTTAGTACCTACGTAGGTACATTGTTTGATGTAATCGTGGCGCAATCGATAATATCTGATTATATACAATAATGGGTTCAATTCGCACTCAGAATACATACTCAAAAATATCTTTACTATCCCGGACTGACTAGATGAAGTGCGGCGTTGAGTTCCGCCATATAACACTTAATATCTCTAAAATCAGCCGGAAAGTGGAAACTAGAAAATAAGTACTAAATTAAGATACGTAAAGATTAAAAAGAACGTTCATGTATTCGTTTTACGGGATCAAGATAAAAATTGTAGGGTTTCCGCTAAGTTCCATTAGAAAGGGTTGCTTGGGTTACAAGGTGGAGCACCTGATGGTAAGAACCTGTTTTAATTGTTTAGTTATTTCTATACTCGCTGCGTCGATTTTGTTTAAAATTTTACAATATAACAGCTTTAAAACAAAATGTATATAACAAAGACAAATTTAAGTAATATAATTATTTTTTTTGGATATTTTAACACAAAAAATATCAAAGCTAAACACAACTGTAAAATTTTTACTCACACGTATTTTGAAACGTTAACTGTATTCATTTATATTATAAGTTAATTAACATTTGCCATTTTTCCAAACACTAAATAACTTAATTAAAATATAACAATTGTAATTTCCATATCGCCTTAGCGACGATGCAATGCGGTAGAAAGGGACAGCTTGCTGACATACTTCTATCTATTTTTGCATACGATATTGAGCATTAATGGAATTAATATATATTTTTAGCTTATTGTTTTATTATTTAAAATAAGACTAGCGACCGCTGTATACATAAAATTACTGTATTATTAATTATTTATAATTTATTTCTATCGTAGGCCTTTTGTTTCAGTTCATAAGTAACGATATATAAATTTGTAAAAATCTTCATATACATACACATGTATGTACATAAAGAGTACATAAAAGGTAGCTCTTGTTCTTGATTGTAGATGAATAAGACACTTCTAAGAATTGTGTATTATCACAACTTATACTGTTTGTGGAGAGTATAGTGAAAGATCATTCCATTTGTAATCTAAATATGAATTCAATATGGAACGAAAGCGTCTTAATAGGAACGGAGTGTCTTAATATCAGCTTCCTTGCTTCCCTTTAATTACCTTACTTCCTACAAGATACAGTGTGAAGCTAAAAAATATAATTAATTCACAGTTATCACGTCCACGCAAAGCCTACACAAACTACACGGTACGACGATATTACTAAATAGTTACTCGAAAAATATTTACGAGTATATTTCAATACTAATACATTATTAATAATAACGATATAAAATTATTACTATAGCACAAAATTTTAAAACCACAATAATATAAAAACAAATAAAATGTAGTCGTCGTCAGTGTTACATGAATCATACTCATAGTCGTCCCGCAATATAACTTCGTCACTCGTTATTAGACTAGTTCAGAGCTAATAATAAAAACAAGTGCATGTAAAATAATAACATATGTGTAGATATGTTTCACTTTCACAGCTTTTGAAGCTTATAATTTATATAAAAAAACATAATTTAGAAATAAAAAATGTTTTTCTCAATAACCTCTCTGTTCTTAGTGATGAACCACTCGTTCACCACTATATTTTCGTTTAGAGACATTTGCCGGTTTCCAAAATTAATGCTTTGTCTAACCACACACGACTGACACGATATTTGAGCATCACAAAAAAAGTTTGAAAGCAAACATAGTCCCATAGAATAGAAACAATCAAAATAACTGAAAAATAGAATATATACAAGCGTTTTCAAAAAATCGTAATTTTCGCATCACACAAACATATGGAGTTCACAACCGATGCCTTCACTTACCTCATATTATTCTATCTAAGCATTTCACCATACCTAGAAAATAGTCCCTTATTAAATGATCAAATATGGATTTTTTTAATTGAATGTTTTTAAAAAATAAACAAATTTCTTATAGTAAGACTTTTAAATAAGAGTAAAATAGAAAATAAAAATTTAATTTAAAGTAGTGTCTCAGTTCCATCGTAAGCGTTGCTACTAACGCGTATATAACTATATATTTAAAAAAAAATTATACCTTAATATAACGCAGGGGTTAAGTTTTAAGGGTTTTCAAGGGTCGTGTGTATCTTCAGGACGGCAACGCATTTTCTCTCTCTCTTTGCTCTGATGCTGAAGATGTCCATGTAAGGACAACTTAAGCTCATTTACCCACTATTTTTAATAAAAAAACTAATGTCCGACCTAGGGAGATTGTTAGCTGGGGAGAGTATTAGGCTAATAGAAAATGGGACCATTACTGTTAAAAACCTTATACAAAATTGATGTATAACATTTAGTATATGTAATTTTTCAAATCAATATTAGAGGAAAATCAACCTTAAATATATTGTATACTAGAGGCCTCCGTGCAGCTACGCAGGCTCAAAAAACCGGCCAAGCGTGAGTCGGACTCTACCACCGAGGGTTCTGTACCAACTTGAGGATTGTGATTGGGAAATACTTTATAGGCTTCTATGATGCGGCGAATAAAGTCAACAAAAATAAGTTTGCACAGGTACACTAATTTAGTATTAAAGGAACTACAAATATAAGTTTGTAATATTTTTTTTTTCTATAAAATACTAATAAATTTTTACTTTTCGATTTTTTCCTTTATTCTTATTGTAAGATCTTACTTCGTCCTAAATTTCGTAACTGTAGGTCTACGGGAAGTACACGATAGGTTTTGATTGCCCGGTGATGTTCATTCAAAATGAAGCAAAACCGATACGTAAATGCACACATCTTTTGACTATGTTGTATTAGAAGTTTAACTTTTGTGCTTCAAAAGAACTGTAAACCTGAATATTTGATATTAATTTCATATTGATACCTCAACGCAATCTCAAGTAAAATGCTCTTGACTGACGGACAGACGTAAATTATATATTGCTCCACAAATCTCTATCTATCATAAAGAAATTGCAAGCACTACGTGGGTGCTTGAGAGGGTAGTCGATTTACATTGGAGAATCCAAAGTCTTGAAATCTTGGTCTATTTTATAATCATGTAATCTCCAGATTTTTCTATTTTCATACAAATAATAATTCACAAACAATATCAAACAATTGAAACCTAAATATTTGTTCAATTCAATATAAAAGTTGTATAAAATAACTCTTTTAGAACGTACCAATTTTGTCAATATAAATAGTTTAAATGAAATGTTACTTTTTTATTGTATCAAAAGATCCTTTATGTTGCTAAACAACCTCCTCTATATTTCAATGTTAGTCTCATAATAATCGCATCAGCTAATCCTGAGGTTAGCCCGGGATAAACATAGAGACACACAGACAAAAATGTTAAAAATGTTTAATTTTCCCCACTTTCCGCACAATTTTCGAGCTATTGCGTATTGACTGGCCGAACTCAAAACCACTCTCTGCCTTCTTACCAAAACGAAGAAATGAAAATATTAAAACAAATCAAATCAGCTTCACACTATATCCCGCACACAGCAGGGTAGGCAGAGAGAACCTAGTATTAAGACATTCCATTCCTTAATTTTCGCCGAATTCTAGAAGCATTGCGTGTTGAGTGGCAGAACTCTCTGACGGCGCTTCGCTCCGACACCAGAGCAAAGAAAATGGAAATATATATTTAAAAAAATATTTCATTTCCCTGAGTGGGGAACGAACCCAAAACCAGTCGCGTGTACAGTCACACTTTGTGCCCCTGCGCCACACCTGCCTCAAAATATTAATAAATTATTATATATTTCCCCCAGTGGGAACTGAACCCACAACTGTTGTGTTTAAAGTCACACGCTTGTGCCATTGCGCCACGACAGCGTCATTAAATAATTTAAGCCTTCTGGTATTTAGGTAGACGGTAGGTACGTGTGCACGGTAAGCGCAGTTTTTTCTGCGTAAACTCCGATCCCGATCCTAAAACTTGAAATTTCGGTGTTTTTAACATCATACAAATTGAAAGCTAAAGATTCAGCCAATTCAATAAAACAGTTGTATAAAATAACTATTATAGCAATTAGAAAATTTGTCGAACTAAGTACTTTAAATTGATATAACTTTTTAAATTATAAACTGATTGTAATAATACAAACTTTATGTTAATAACCATATGTTAACGGAAGCTTTCAGAATCCAATAGTGAAAACCGCATTTAACTCGCTTAAGCCAATTCTGAGATTAGCGATAACAAACGCACGACAAACAGACAATTTTTTTTAAATAATATTTTATTCGGTTCCAATACATTAGTTATTAGTTTTACATTAATTATTATTTATATTTCCATTTCTTCGCTCCGGTGTCGAGGAAAAGCGCGGCGTTGAGTTCTGTCACTCAACACGCAATGCCTCCA
>DVQK01000154.1:0-14172 GCA_018231685.1 Heliconius clysonymus
CCACTCAACACGCAATGCCTCCAGAATTCGGCAGAAAGCGGGGAACGGAGTGTCTTAACACTGGGTTCCCTCTGCAGTGCCTGCCTGCAGTGTGCGGGATACAGCGTGAAGCTGATTTATTTTATTTTTATTATTATACAAATTGCCAATTTCGTAGCAGGAATTGATTCGATTTTACAATGACTAAGCAACAACAAAGACATTTAAAATATTTTTTATAAAGTTATGTAAAAGTTTAAAGTTTTTTTTTTAATTGACATCGTCGAACGTAGTGGGACCTCTGACTGTAAATGAAATGAACAAACGGTTTTGGGTTTGATTACCACTTGAGAAATAATTATATTTAAAATTATTTTCATTTTCCCACTCTGGTAAGCAAGTTGCTGAGTTGACCTCCGCTAGGACGAGAAGTGGAGTGTTTTAACACAAAGTTTCCTCTGCGTAACCTGCGTGCTAAGGAAAAAAAATCAAAATAACAATGAAACCTACTTTCATCTCTTAATGTGAATCTACCCATTTGGGCGAACCTCTTAAAAGGCTCTAGACAGATGATACCCGCACACTCTATCCTCATAATGGCTACCTGGTCCTGTTTCACGAACCGCGGCCGCGTTTTAGATTTTTCTCCAGTCTTCTTGTCTACTAGACAGATGAGAGCCTGTGAAATTCATTAAACATTAATCATTTATCTATTTATATATATAAAATTTACATTATAGTATGTCTGTGATTTCAAAATAACTGTGTTGTTTCAAGTGCATATAGCTATTTACACGACACTAAAACAAAGAGAAGAGATTTTTTTGTCTTTTTTGTTCTTCTGTTTGTCCGGATTATAGAACAGCTTAAATTATTCGATATGAGACTTTCACTGGACATTAAAGAAGGTTGGAGTTGGACTGGAGAATCGGAGAAGAAAAAAGGCGTTTACCGGGCGCCAGTACGTACGTAAAATAACTTTTACCTTAAATAACAATATATAAATAATCGTACAGTTCAAGTGGGCGAAGCCGCGAACGGGCCACTAGTATTATAATAAACCAGTAAAAGAGTGTATCTGTACATTTTATTTGTAAATATATTAATTACAAATAAAATATTTAGGATATAAAAAATATTTTTTTCATATTCAAGCTGTATCCTAAATATAGCAGGGTAAATGGAGAATCTATATAAATCTGTATAGTCTAATCTATATAGTCTATATACTTTTTTGCATGAGGCAAAATGTAAACAAAAAGATATTGTTTTTAAAACTTTTATGTAACTTTTTAAATTGATCCAGATTTACTCGTATTTTAAAATATTAAAAAACAACAAAAGTAACAACGGAATCACAACAGTACTGTCTTATGAAGAGGTTGACCAATAAAACTATAATTTATTATGTTACTTTCTTTTTATAGTATTAAAATGTGTCTCAAGTTTGAGGACCAGATTTTGGGTGTTTTTACATATCAAGTATTTAAACATTATTATTAAAAATTAAGAAAATAATATAGGCCAGTCGTGTCGCAGGGGCACTATGTGTGACTGTAAACGCGACTGGTTGTGGGTTCGATCTCCATTCGAGGATTCCATTTTATTCCCTGAGGAAATAAAATATTTACTTAAACTTATATTTCCAGAATTCTGCGGGAAGTGGGGAACGGAGTATCTTAACACTAGGTTCCCTCTGCTTACCCTGCTAAGTGCGAGACATAACGTGAAGTTGATTTATTCTAAAAATAATAATTTATGGTATTTATAATACCGTAAAATGGGGTGATAGAAACGTTTTTAGACCTGAAATTTGATTTGATAAGGTCCTGACTTTAAATATAAAAAGAATCTTTAATTTTAACCAACTATTGTAAGAAAAGAAGGTTATCAATTCGACTTTTTTTTTATGTTTGTTCGACGGACAACAATGTAATCCTAAAAGGGTTTCGCTTTTTTTCCTTTTGATGTGCGGAACCCTAATAAAATAAGGAAATAATGTATTGAGTGTGAATGAGATTTGATGGGCATTTTCTATTGAACCTGTGTCCTGTTGTGGACAAATTAAAATCGATAATGCTAAATTCCGAGAGTCAAGACAACCTGGAGGAATATTTATATATAAATTATTTTCAATTCTCCGTTCCAGTAAAATATATAGCAGAGTTTAGTGTCGGCACTGTAGAAGCAATACTGGGATTTAGTATATTGAGACAAGATTGTTTGTCCTGTCTTATAGAGACTGCAAAGATAAAAATTTATCCTGATTTTTTCATTCAAAATAAATAATAAAATTATTATTTAATATAAAACGCCATTTGTCAAGAACGACGCACGCACGCACAGAGCTATCAAAGGGAAACCGCCGCATACGCCTCATTCCGAAATCGAGTCGTAGGAGTATTGGCGGTAAAGTTCATAGTTGCTTACCCTTTAGTAGTATTTTTGAAGTAGTATGTGTTTACATTATTGGTATCTTATGCGTAACTGCGTCACACGAAATAGACAGGTATGGACAAACATCGTGAAATGAAAAAATAATCCTACGTCTTAACTATTATATAAAACTATCTTTAGGTATGGGTTTAAAATATTTTTCCCTATATGCTGTTCCCGTAAAAGGAGCGCTGACACTTCCATACTGTATAATATAGGAGGAGTATCACTAAAGATACTATTTTAAGATAATAGATCCTGGGGCGCTCTTCTATATTATTACGTTTGAAGATGGGAGTGGGCTTCATTAAGTCGCAAGCAAGTTTGTTTGGGTGAGTTTCCAAGCAAAGGATAACAGTACCAGGAGTATGTACTTAATAATATAAGCTAGAACTTTATAATAGTGTCCATTTGGGTAAACGCGGCATAATTTTAGTTTCAATAAACGAGTAAACTATAAGCCCTATATACTAGCACAAAATACATTAATTTATTATGATATGTTAGCATCATCAAATCTAATTAGCATTAGTTATTAAGAAACAAAACTTAGTTTGCATTAAAATTTACATACCTTAACAGTAACTTCTTCGGCTGCACAATGTATGTGCATCACAGCGGAGTATCCAGCACAAATTATAGATTTGTGCTCCAAGATTACAACTTGAGCATCAAACACCTGAAATTAAATATATACATATATTTTAATCGTTAATACAGCGCCTTAAGGCCGTTTACCCGAACTATACGTATTCGCATTCGTTACTTACTCTCTGTATGATATTTATTGTATTAGTTGTGGCCAGTCGTGGCACAGCGGCACGAGCGTGTGACTATAAAAGCGTCAGATTGTGGGTTCCATTCCCACTCGAGGAAATGAATAATATTCAATATTTGGGCGTGCCGTTGAATTACGCCATGCAACACGCGATGCCTCCGGAAATAAACAAAAAGTAGAGTGTCTTAACACTGGGCTCCATCTGCCCACTCTGCTACATGTGAGATACAGCGCGAAGCTGATTAATTTTTAATATAACGCTAGACAGTAATTAACATTTTACCACATAAGAGCAAATCTCGATTAAAAATGTAAGTGTGTGTAAGTTCTCCAAAGAATAGTAATAGATTTAAGATTTATATGTAGTAATTCCTACTACATAAGACACAATTACGTATTTAATTCAATAAAGTTTTTTTTCATATATGTATGTGAATATAAATATGTACAGCTCGATCAATATGGTTCGATTGTCTGAACATTCATGCCCTCAAATTACTTACTACATAAACCAACTAAGTATAATTGAAAATATAATGAAATAAAGGTTTATTTGGAAAAAAATAAATATGAATACATACCCGTCCAGTGGTAATCGGCTCAGCGATATCACATAAAACAAAACCTGGGGACACATCTTCTTCTTCAATTCCTTTGAGTTTAACTTTTACATTCTCACCGGGGCCGATAGAAGTGACTTCTATATCGTCAGACCATAATTGATCTACATTTACTTGAACCTGGCAATTGGAGTACAAAACTTTACTATACATTTATTTATACAATACAGTAAAAAAACAAAATAAAAAATTAAAAAATATTAAATGTATTATTTTAAATAAAAATATTACATTTAATAGACCACAAACACCTCCATTTTCACTTAAAGTTATATTATAGCAAAATTATACAATTTTTTTAATGTCAATTGTAGGCTATTTGTTATTCTGAAGTATAAAATATTACTGAAAGTTTCATTTAAATCCGTTCACTACTTTTTACGCAAAGGTGGAACAAACATGCACCCTCACAAATTTTCACATTTATAATATTAGTAGTGAGTAAAATAGTAAGTTTTTTTAAAAAAAATTACCCTATTAGGCATAAGGAAAAGTATAGCACCCTTGCGGGTTGTGCCAGCTTCCACCTTTCCCATTAGGACAGTGCCCATATCCTTGTACTTATCAACAACTGGCATGATGAAGGGCCCGTCCATCTTGCGGTTGAGGGATGGTAGCTCATCAATCAACTGGATGAATGATGGACCACGATACCAGGGGCAGATTTCCTCTGTTACCTAAATACATATATTATATAATAAATAAAAGAATATTAGTTTGATATTGCATATAAATTATTTAGTCATCTTTCCTTATGCAGTAAAATTACCACTATGTATATACAAATATATTAAGACATTTTAGTTAAAAATAAAATCCCATATTATTTAACAATACAAAAGTAGGGCTATATTTAAAATATTTGCTTCTCTCTTACTTGAATACACACATATAAATAATCAAACACATCTTAATTATACATTTCATTACAGATTCATTAAATGGATAAAAGTCTATCAAACTACACTGCAATACTATTCTATTGTTGTATATTTCGAAATTTCGGATATGAAGTTTTCTATTAGTAATTTCTTCTGTTACTGGCAGTAACTCAGTAAAAGAAAAGTTTTGTAGATAATATAAACATTACTTACTCTTTCCAATAAGCCTTGACCGGTTTGACCTGAGACTGGTAAAAATGACAAGTCTTTAGCAGTGTTGAAGCCCAGCTTCTTGAGATATGGCATAATTTTGTCACGACATTCATTATATCTGTAAATTATACGTTATTCATTAAAAACAAAATAGTACTCAATTAAATTATAAATTATCTATAAGCATTAGTGGATAAACATTTAATACATATATTTTTTTAATAGACTTGATTTATTACTTGTGTTATGTTACATTATTTAATGTAACATAAGAATTATAGTTTGTAATTTAATAAAGTAAAGCTATATTTCAGTTTTATATAGAAACTTAAAATAAAATTATTTCAAGGTTAACTAGAACATTTAGTATCATCAATCTAATATGAATATCAGTAACAATATGATGATGTAATATTCACACTTACTAATTATGGCTACTATCTGAGTGTGATAAGAAAGTAATAATAAAACAAAATGTCACAGAGAAAAGGAAAAATAAGAAAAGAAACACTATACCTTTTTTCATCCCAGTTTACTGTGGGGTCATCCATTTTGTTTACCAGAGCTACTAAATGTTTAACGCCGGCAGTTTTTGCCAGCATAGCGTGCTCACGAGTTTGCCCCCCTCTGTCAAACCCTGTTTCGAATTCTCCTTTCCTCGCAGATATCACCTGTAATTGAATATGAAACATAGTTTTTACCACATGTACAATTTAATGAAATATAAATCCTCAACAGCAATGAGTTTTCACTGGACTTTTAGTAATAATGCATATTTTTTTGATTACTTTTAAATTTAAAGTTTTAGGACTCACGACGTAATTGAATGCTGCATAGAATCTAGTTTTAATACACCCCATGACTAATTGAAAAGTGGGGAAGGAAAGACTACAAGTCTTTCACTTTTCGACGAAGTTCTGGAGGCATTGTGTGTTGAGTGGCGGAACTCTGCACCGCGTTTTGTTTACCAGTGTGGGGAAATGAAAATAAGTTTAATAATCTATAATAATGGTAAAGTTAAGTAAACTTGAGTGTAGACTTACAAGAACAGCAAGGTCAGCTTGTGCGGCACCACCAATCATGTTTGGCACAAAACTTTTATGCCCTGGTGCATCAAGAATTGTGAAATGCTTTTTATCAGTCTCAAAGTATGCCCTGCCAACTTCCACAGTTTTGCCCTTATCTCTTTCTGTATGAATATATTATTAAATATTATAAGAAAAGTAAAAATATATAAACACAGATTGTATAAAATTTACACTCCATTACTGATAAAAAAGTAAATTAAAACTTTTTGTAATGAAAAAGAATTGGTAAGTTATGGTAAAAATAATTTTACAAGCTTTTAATTTTACAAATTACTCAATAAAAAGGGTAAATCCATACAATGATATGTATGCTAGTGTTAAAATAATCACCTTCTTGGTTAGTGTCAAGTGCCCAAGATAAATACCAAGATTCTCTAGACTTTTCTCTTGCTTCTCGTTCATATTTTTCTAATGTTCGTTTATCAACCATACCCGTTAATGACATAATCTGACCCCCAATAGTCGATTTTCCAGCATCTTGAAAAATTATAAAAAACAAATGAATATAAATTAAATTAATGATTATAATGAGGCTGCTGAGGCACAGAGTTACACTTTAATGCGACAGTTGTGAGTCCAATTCCCACTCGAGGCCATGAATGCAAAAAGCCCGGCGTTGAGTTCTGCCACTCAACATGCAATGCCCCCAGAATTCGGCAGGAAATGGGGAATGGAGTGTCTTAACACTAGGTTCCCTAGATGTGAGGGATACAGTGTTAAGCTGATTATTTATAACTGCTTACACGCCCACCCAAATCGCACACTTCGCGAATAAATCAATAGACAAAAAAATTTAGTTGTTATTAAGCATCATTTGTATGTGGTATGTTTTGTTACCATACTACATATTATACATAGTTTTGATTTTTTATTCAATTTATATTTCATATAATTGAATACAACTTGATTGTCCAAAAACACAAATCAACACTTGTGTCTTCCAGTTAGTTCAGATAAGCAACACTATATTGTATATTATTTTATTACACTCACCCACATGACCAATAAATACAACATTAACATGCTCCTTCTTGCTACGTGTGTCCTCTACCCTGGGTGGCTTCTTTTTAGGTATTTTTTTTGCAGCTTCTCCATCATCCTGAGTCAATATAAATGTAAACATTATTATTAACTTAATTAAGCAAATGAGAAAAAATATTAATGCAGATTTAATGTTGCTTTATAATTTTACAAATTTACTATGGCCAGAAGAAAATTGTTACAAAATTGTTTTGTGTATTTTGTTATGAGACAAAATTTTTATATTAAAATCAAAATAAGTAATTCCTACCTTGTAAGATTAAAATTACCATCATACTAACAATGGCAACTTAGAAAAAAGAAAAGAATACAAAAGTCAATTAGATATCTTATCGCCTAAATTCTTTTATCAAAATATACAACTCATGCCTAGATACACATGTTTAAATTACAATGACATTTACATAATTAATGCATAGATCTTGTTGTACAAAAAAATTGCTTTTTTGGTCACATTTTTAATGATTGCACATGCATTACAAATATTGTAAAGAAAAATATGTAAATAGTAATGAGTTGTCACCTGTTGTTCTAATTCTTCTTCCTCAGCTTCGTTGTTGTCTTCAGGAGTTAAAAGGGCGTCATCTGCTTCCGCTTCCCAGCTATCAGCAGTAGGGCTTACGTCTGGAGGTACGGGCAGTGGGGCAGTAGCAACAGCTGGAGGGACAGGAGGTGGCTCTTCTACGCGGGGAGACGCGGAAGCCGCTCTTCCATCGCCACTTTCAGCGCCGTCTCCACATCCTTTCGATTTGAGGGGCATTATTTATCACAGTCGTATCAACTTATCAAGTTTCGATACTTATAAAATTTAAAAGTTATTTGCGAAATTAAGATTCATTAGTGAAAGTAAAAAATAACGTGCAAACTTCTTATTTCATGAACGGAGAGTTATAATTTGAGATCTTTGCTGAAGTCATTAGGTATTTATAGAGAAAGTTAGCTGTGAATATGTAGACATGCCGCGTGTCTCGACGTAACCCGTTAGAACTGGATTTAGAAAAAAAGAAAATACTGCAGTAACGTGTCTTTAAGTCACAGAGCATATTATATTTTTAATATTTATGGTGATTATTAATAATCTTTTTAAAATAAAGTACTTTTTGGAAAGTCTGATAATTTAATGAAAACTGACTATTGACAAGATGTGTCTTACCGTTCAAAACTGGACTTTCAGCCGAATTAGTTGACCCACTATCAGATTTTTGTGGGGAAGCAGGAGAATCGGTATTATCATCATCTTGGGAAGACTTACAAAAAGAAGGCACGAATTCCACGGCATTTACATTCAACGTGGAAAATTTTGTAGACATATCATTAGAATCTTTTGCACCTTGTTCACCTATAACATCAGCTTGACTTTCCCAAGAGTCCGGAGCACCGTTATTGGACATTTTTAAAAACGAGGCAATGTAAAATTAATAAATAAGTCTTTCTATTTCAATTATTTTTATAATTATTCGCGTTCTTTTCTCGATAGATCCGCGTGTGTCTTTATCTTACGCCGGAAGTTCATGGCAATTCGCCAAATATGTAATGATATAATATGTTTTTTTTAAACAACAAAGTAAAGGCTGTTTTATCAAATGTTTTCAAATAATTATATTATATTAATATTTTTAAATTGAAATATCTACAGTTTTTTCCAATATTTAACTCTTATATACCTTTTTGTTAAATTACTGTAATAGTTATGACTGCTAACTTCCTGTTATTAAATGTTGCCATTCTAATGCCATGGTGAACATTTATAAAGTTAAAGCATTTGTATTTTCTTTTTAAGACATTTATTTATATAATTTTTGCTAAATAAAAAATATTACCTAAATTGACTTTAATGAATATATATAATTTGTAAAATATGTATTATATACGGTACTTTTTATATTACATGTTTAAAAAATATACATATAAATTAAAGTAAACATAATAATTAATTAAAGCTTATAAGCAAAATATAAATTTTGAATGCTTCACACAATCCTCAAAATGTATAATTGGAAAATAACCAAATAATATTTTACCTCCTGTACATTTTACTTTATTATCTGTAAATTGTAATTGACTGATTCTCGATTCTCATTTCTTCAGGTTTTTTTAAATGGCGGTCTAAATGCAAGCTTTGGTCGAATTAGACAAAGTATTGTTTGGCTAGTCTGCCTAAATTAATTTAAAAAATTAAATAAATATAAAACTTGAATGAACAGTTCATTTTTAAATTAGGACATATAAAATCCTTACTATATAATAAAAGTAGTGTTAGTGTTATACTAGACTAAAAATTATCAGTTTATTGCTACATCAAAGTTGTATTTAAACACGTGAACATTATTTTGTCATGTTACATAAAATATTTATGTACTATTGTTTACGGAAATGTCTGTGCACTATAAGTTTAAAAGTGCATTGGATTATGACACCGTTACTTTCGATGGACTACACATTTCAGTAGGTGACTTGAAAGCTGCTATATCACAACAAAAACGAATTGGAAAAACATCAGACTTCGATCTTCAAATAACGAATGCTCAGACAAAAGAAGGTTACTAATCATTTATAAAATTATTGAACTATTTTAAATATTTATGATTTAATAATTTTCACATATCATGTATTTATACTTTGGCCTTTTAATAAACATTAACATATAATTATATTTTATTTATATAACATATAATTATATTTACATATAATTATATTTTAGTTTATGTGGATGATAATACATTAATTCCTAAAAACACATCACTTCTTGTTGCTCGAGTTCCTCTCTCTCAACAACCAAAGAAACAGTGGGAAGGGTCAAATAGTAACCAGTCATCACTTCAAAAAGATGTCTCAGTTAACAAAGGACTGGCTGACTTATCTCGCATGGAAGGTAGCGAGCAGGATAAAATTAATGCTATGATATCACAATCTACATTTGATTATGATCCTAGCAAGTAAGTACAAACACAT
Organism: Heliconius clysonymus; assembly: GCA_018231685.1. NCBI lineage: Eukaryota > Metazoa > Arthropoda > Insecta > Lepidoptera > Nymphalidae > Heliconius > Heliconius clysonymus. The sequence continues at coordinate 9,989 of DVQK01000154.1, forward strand.
ATATGAATATCCTTCTTTTAGTACCGCACCGTAAATCCATACCGTAGCGCTTTGGCGCTCCGTTCTCTCTGACTACCCCGCTAGGGATAAAGCGTGAAGCTAGTGTAGTGTGTGTAGTGTTCTTTTAGTAAGAAGTACTAATAACAGTGAAAACATGTTTGGCTGTTAGTAAAATAATCCTATTAATTTTAGCTATCAGAAAATTAGAGGTCAAAATCAAAGAGGAGCAGTCCCATCTAATTATATTTGCTACAAGTGCCAGAAAAAAGGCCATTGGATAAAAGACTGTCCAGCTGCAACTTCTGTAAGATTAATTTATATATTTATAATATACATACTAATAAAAAAAAATAAAAATAAAATAAGCATTCGTGTTTTCTCCACACAATGTGACATTGGTGAAGTGGTATGTGCTCTACTGGCACACTCGGAATGCCATAATCAAAGAACCATACCATAATAAAATACAATTAAAATATACATATTTAATATACTTATATATTTGTATGGTAGCTTGTTGATTAGTTTACAAATTTTATTAAAGCTAAATGATCTTGGCTTAGCTTGGCTTTTGTGATACAGCAGTAAAGCATCTAAGGGGATTGATTATTTTCATTTCATTGTTCAGCTAAGAAGACAAAGTGAGTTGTAAATTTCTGCCATCCAATGTGAATGTATCGAAAATTGAGTGGATAGTGGGGAATGGAGTGTCTTAACACTAGATTCCTACTGGCTTTGCCTACTCTGCTCTTTCCTGCATATAGTGTGAAACTGAAAAAAAAAACATTGAATGATGAAGTTGAAATTGTATTGAATAAAAATTATTTGTACGTAACCAACTTTATTGCTATAAAAAATGTAATTCTTTATATGTCTAGGGTGATCCTATAGAAATAAGACGGAGCACAGGGATACCTCGAAGTTTTATGGTTCCTGTAGATGGTCCTAAAGCCCCAGGAGCCATGATGACCCCAAGTGGTACATTTGCTGTTCCAGCTGTTGATCAGTGAGTATTTCTTATATATCATTTTCATAATAGCTTCACGCTTTTCCTGCATAGAAGAATACAAAGAGGGAACCTAGTGGACCACCCTGTTTGTCTGTCATTCTCTTTTCCTCTTTCCGTACAACTTTTTTAGTTACTGTGTGTGTTGAATCATGGCATTCAAAGGGCAACAGCCCATTGTATAATGGAAAAATAAAATAGAAATTATAATAATTCAATATAATATTTTCCCTGAGTGGTGATTAAACCCACAATTATCATCAGCTTACAGTCAGATGTTGTCCTAATTCACCTCACATGTGTTATGATGTAAAAATCTATGATTAAAGTGTAAATAATTGTGCACAGGGTAATCTAAAATCATGTTAAAGAATATTTACTAACTCACTCACCATAACTACTGACAAATTCGAATTTTTCTTTTCCCACTTTGGCAAAGAAAAAGTGCAGCATTGAGTTTGTTTGGTGGATACTCAACACCACTCTACATATAATATCTTCAATTTGTGTAGAAGGCAGAGAATTAAGAGTCTTAATACTATGTGAGAATATGTATGTGTGGGATATAGTAAGAAGCTAAAAAATTTTACTATAAAAGGTTAATAAAATTAGTCTGGCTTGGTTTTTTTTAGACTTCATGCATTCATTCATCCCATATACAGTAAGGGAGGCAGAGGGAACCTAGTGTTAAGACATTCCATTTTCCATTTCCTACTGAGTTATGGAAGCATTACTTTATCCATTTTTATTTATATGTGAGGTTGTCATGGTGCAGGGGCACAAGGATGTGACTGTAACACAATGGTTGTGGTAGAATACAGCATGAAGCTGATTTGATTTGATTTATATGTTAAAAAAGTCATCTTCTTTATTGTATTTTACCTTTATCTAATAACAGTAAATTTACAAGAAATAAAACCAATTTAAATGTATAATTACTGTCTATGTGGATGGGGAACTCACAATTACAGGCAACCACAGTTCTACAAAGGCCTTAATTTTAATGTTTTTAGTTGAGGTACTGTGGTTTTTTGCCAGATTTTAATTTTTTTTGTGTTAATGGAAAATGCCTATCACATTTGACAGTTTTGGTAAAGATGGCATTTCATTATGCACTATAGTTTATGGACTATTGTTGTTTTACATCATGAATCTCAATCTTCACAATCAATTATTTATAGGTCCTTTCTGCCCAGGACTAATAGATATACAACATACTTCTAAGCAATTAATATTTTTTGGTTTTATTTTGATTTTATTTAAAATATTTTTGGACCCTTGTGGTGCATTGAGATATTGTTAAAGTGTAAATACGACGGTTGTGGGTTTCATTCTCACTTGTGGGAATGAATTATAGTCTATCATTACAAGATACAACATGCTGCTAAAAAAATATTTTATACAATATAAAAGTACTATTTATCATTTGTTCCAGTGAGGCGTATTTAGCTTCTGAAAATGCGGGCGCAGCTGACACACCTACAAATGCACCCGTTGCGCCTGAGCCCACCATCCCAGATGAGCTAATATGCAGTCTGTGCAGAGATTTACTTACTGATGCTGTCATGATACCCTGTTGTGGAAACTCGTTTTGTGATGAATGTTAGTATTTAAAAATTCTAGTAAAAATACTGGTAAAACTTACGGTTCCATGGGAAATAAATATAAATAAAAAATCTTATTTAAGAATAAATAAGTATTGACTAGGAATAGGCTTGGGAGTTCATTTGTACATGGTAGAAGTGTGAACGATAGGTATAAAAGCAAAATCCCTCTAAAGATTGTTGAAAAAACCTTGCATGTCTAGAACAATTATATTAGTTAATTTCTAGAATATACTTTAAAGGTGGAACTTGTGGTGGTAGAGTCATTTTAACTTTGGTATCAGTAAAGAGAGGAGCTTGGATAGTGAACGCGACCATATTTTAAGGCCTGCACTTAAACTTACACTTGAGTCATAAATCCCAGACACTTCTGAGGAACTCACCTTCATACTCATCATATTCTTCATATACATTTAATGTAACACATAGAATGAATGTTTCTTTTCGTTAAATATAACATCTTTCTATCTACCTTTTTTATTTTTTCTATAGTTATAAACAAATATTTTGAACTTCAATTGATTCTATAAATTTTAGTATATTTTTAAACATTTTTAAAGTCTACACCTTGGAAAGAAAAATACTTATTTAGAAAACGTCACATTGTGAAGCTAAAAAATAATATTATTTTAATTTTAGGTATCAGGGGAGCTTTGCTGGAATCCGAAGATCATGAGTGTCCAGATTGCAGAGAGAAAGAAATTGCGCCTACAACCTTAATACCTAACAGGTAAATTTGTGTGAATGTGGATAATACTATAGAAAGAAATTGTATTGTTGATTTTGAATTTGTTGATTGTGAATTATATATAGAAAATATTCTGGAGGCATTGCATGTTGAGTGGCAGAATCCGTCATGCTTTGCCTCAACACCAGAGCGAAGTCGAGTGGGGATCCAGCCCACAACCTTGACTTGAAATATTAAAATAAAATATATAAAATTGAACCTACAAACTTCACAAACAATCAGTATATGTTAAAAACATTTTTACGAATTTGGAAAATTTTGATAAAAATCCTAATAATAATATTGGAGTTATTTTAAAATATATAAAGAAAATATTCATTTGATTTGACTTTATTTTTTGTAGGTTTTTAAGGAACTCTGTATCAGCCTTCCGTAACCAAACGGGATACAGCCGACGAACACCTCACCGACCGTCGGCTGCTCCTCCTGTTATAGGTAAATGGATTTAAATATATTTTATACATTTCCAATATGATAATAATGTAATTATAATAAAAAAATTAAATGAACAGAACATTTAGAACAAAAACAAATGTTGCATACAATTTGTCTAGTTTTTATAATTTTTATATAAGGGACCATAAATAAATTACGTCACATGTTAAGAGGGAGGTAGACTTTATAGGGTTGATGAGTTGTGACAAGGGATGAGGAGGGGTTCTAAATTTTATTTTATAATATCTAAGTATTGAAGCACGAAAATTGTATAATATATAATAATAATAATAATATTAGCTTCACGCTGTATCCCGCACACAGCAGAGTAGGCATAGGGAACCTAGTGCTAAGACACTCCGTTCCCCACTTTCCGCCGAGTTCTGGAGGC
>DVQK01000155.1:0-14168 GCA_018231685.1 Heliconius clysonymus
GCGGCGGCCGGAAGTGGAACAGGTGATAAATTAGACTTCACATTCACTACAAAAACATATAACTTCTAAGTTATGAAGTGAATATTTCAAAATAAAAAAGAACCTTTTTTGCTTGTAGTTGTTCACTTTCTTAGAATTTTTTTAGCTTCACTCATTAGCCCGGATATAGCTTTGCTTTGCTTAAACGAGCAAAGAAATAAAAATATTAATAAATAATAATTCATTCCTCCGAGTGGAAATCTAACCCACTAGCATCGCGAACACACACGCCCGTCACACGCTTGTGTCACTACGCCACGACGGCCTCAATTTCTTAAATAATATGTAAAATGGGTGAAATTTTTTATGATATGAAATATTTTGAAAATATTAGAAGAAAACATAAAAATTAGACAGCACTTGAGTCATTTCATTTTAGATATAAGGCGCTAATTTGTCGTTGCACTCTACTAGAAAGGACGTTTTGACAAGACTGCTAACTAATAAAGTATTTGTATTTTGTTATGTCTGAAAGTTTAGTATTCATGATCTGATGATACATATTGTTGTGGGTTCAATTTCAGCTTGGGGGAGCATGAATATAATGTAGGTTTCTTCTTTTGATGTAGTATGTCACAATTTACTTAATACATTTTAAAAGATTGGTTAGTGTAAGAAAAATTAAGTTCATCTATTATGAGTTTCACAGCGACGATTGTAAGTTCAATTCCCATTTGTGGGGAATGATTAAGTACTCTTATATATAATTTATTATCATTTTCTCCTTCTGGTATACGGAACTCGGCGTTGAGTTTTGCCACTCAACACGTTATATCTCCAAAATTTGACGATGCATGTGGAATGAAGTGTCTCAACACTAGGTTCACTCTGCCTTTTTGTTATACAGAAAAATGTAAATGTACTGTTTTTATGAGATTATCGAATAATTATTACTACATAAACGTCTGTACTCATATTAATTGAAACATAATTTGTAATAAAATTTGTTAATCAAGGCCCCTATTAGAAAATGAAATAAGTTAATTAAAACCGTGAGCAGGTGCAGCTTTTTAAATTTAATTATCTGTATGGTATATGTATGTAAGATATAATTTAATTATAAATTAAACATTCTCTAATTACGACAAGACGAGAGAATATTTATTTTTGTATAGGCTCCACTAGATCTTATTTTCAGCTTTGTCGGCGTATCATGTGTCATATACAACTGATAGTTAGCTGAGTTCTTGAGATTGGCGTGCTCGATGAGACAAAATCTTTTTTTAATGTCACGCTATATCCCGCATGTAGTAGGGTAGGCAGAGGAAACGTTGTATTATCACATTTCAAGATATTAAAATCGAATCCACAACCATCGCTTCTACAGTCAGAAGCTGTGCCGCTGCGCCACGACGGCTTCACCTTTATAATATTAAGTATAGACAAATTAGTTGTATTCGAAGTAATTTACAAAGCATGCCTTATCGACATCAAGGCTAAAGGATGTGCGGACGGAGGCACGCCGCGGACCGTTATTACATTCCTATACAACCTGTTCTTAAAACTCGCGATACTTCTGCATCGAGAAAAATGAGATAACTACACTTGAGATACTGTATAACAGTTGTTTGTATTGCAGTCTATTAATAATTATCTTTTAAATATATTTTATAAATATTTGTATATTGTAAATATAAGAATTATTTGTTATAGAACGTGTCATCCTCAAGCGTAGGGGTTGTGTGTGAGTTTTGGTTCCCGCTCGTTTCCCCGCCCTGATAGAAAAAACGCGGCGTTTGATTGCGAAACTCGTAAGCTTTAAGTGCTTCTTATGTACGTTTTTTATACTAAACACAAAAAATATTTCTCCTCAAAATCGACAACGTTACGTCGGCATCCGTCACGACTGTTAATATTGTGAAAGTTAAGTAACGTTTCCGCTACAGATGATTCCGTTTTAAAATTTAAGATATTTTATTATTTCAAACATTTCATTCCTATTGTAAAACGGATACGACGAAGTAGAAAAAAAATCTTTTTCTCAGGGAACAACGTGGGCTGGAGTAAAAGTTCCGAACACGTGGCCGCCCGCATGTGGGCACCGCCACCGCCACTTCGAAACACATGTACTCCTCAGCCTCACTCACGAGCAACGGGAACTATAAGATGCGTCTTGAGAACTTTTTAAATTGTTCGTTTATACCACGCCTAGAGAATGCCACTAAGAAAATTAAACTGGCCGTTTTGAAGAGGTCGTCGCGCGGTACCGCACGCGAACGCGGCTGTGTCCTCTCCATTAGCCGGGTTACATGTAAGGGTCAGCACCAATTGACCCAATGCAGCTGCTGCCCGAGCAAACCGCTATCAATGTGCCTCACGTATATAAATAAAGAATAATAAGTAATCTTACAGAAATTAGTTGCAGCCAGTACTTGGCGTCTAAAGACAATTCTTGTATATGAAACCTACTAGCGGCGCCCACGAATTCGTTTGCGTGTACTTCAGGGCTTAAAATGGGAAATCTCGTTATTCCACTTGCCGTTGTAATTTCTACAAATTCTATATTATAACTTTCTAAGATCAATAATTTTAATCAGTAGTCTATGTGTTGTCCGTCAGTCGTTAAGTAACGATATAGATATAGCCTATAATATAGCCTTAGTATAGCCTATATAGCCTATTACAGTTTATTATTTCATACAACATTCTCCAAGTGGACTGTCACGTCTGAGGTACATAATAGTTCTGTAGGTAATTTATTTTTTAGTCCACAGTAGAATACTTCGCTCGCGTCGAATAATGGCGCGCAATCAAACTGATATCAGTCATAGCTAATGTTAGATGTTTTTCAATACTTTTTATTGACACATTTTTTTGTGTTGTAATGCCGTTTTTTTGTTTTTTTCTTCTGCGTTATTGTTGGCATGGCGTGAACAGAAAGTAATTAAATATTAGATTTTTAAATTAAAGCCTCTTATGGAAATAAAAATCGAATAGAAATTTGAATTTATAGTGAAAAGTTATTTTATAATAGAATAAAAATAAATTAGCTCTTCTACTATATTTGCTGATAAATGCGGTATTGGCCCCGTGTTCGAGTGGAAATATCTAAGAGACATCGAATCAATGAACATTATACAATATGGCCTATAACTCTATCCAATACAAAAAAAAAAACAAGTCAACCCAGAAGTTCCCGAGATCAGCACGCTCGATCAACCAAACTTCCCAGCTTAGAAGTCATCATACTTAAGCTAATATAAAAAGGTCTAATAAAAAATTATTACACACAAAAAACAGTAAAAAATTATATAAATATTGTTAGTATAACAACTGGTCCGGTCGCGATCTGCGTACAGAGCTATTAAAGCAGCGCACAATAAACGAGTACAAACAATCAGCCTCGAGATGTTATCTCGAATAATTGCCTTTATAATAATACGACTTTATTTAAAACTTAAGTATTTCATAAAATAATACTTAACAGATATATCTTACAAAATTTCAAACTATATAGTGAGTATAGTAGGGTATGTTAGGAAACCTGGTGTTAAGTTACGCAGTTCCTTAAAAAATCTGAACAAGGGCGGACTACACAGAACTCAACGCCGCGCTATATCTTGGGAGGAAATCAAAATAATTTATTCCGCCGAGTGGAAATCGAACCCGTTACACTCAGAACAGTACGTTTACATTCACACGCTGTGACGATATTTTAAATAGTGTTGTGCGACCCAACTGCTGTAATCTTGATGATTGCGCGACACAAATAACTACTTAACCACTACTTAAGTCAAATAACACGTAAATAACTATTATAAGCGATGTACGACGCGCGATATCCTTGAAAAGATATATCTGTGAGTACTATATTATATATTTTCTATCTGTTTCACGCTGTATCCCGCATATAGCAGGATAGAAGTGGAAACCTATATTCGACATTCCGCCGAATTTTTGACACATTGCAAGTTGAGTTGCGGAAATCGTGTTGTTACCAGAGCGAGATCATAAAATATTAAATATTAATCCTCCCTAGAGTAGGAATCGAGCCCACAACCATCGCGTTTCCATTCACACACTGGGCCATGACGGCCTCTTATATATTTAGTAGTAGGTATTATTACATTATGGCTATGTTCAAAATCGATCCCGCACCAAAAAGTCACGTTTATTACGACATATACAGAAAATATGGATAGTTAATTTATTGAGAAAGGTTATATGCTTAATTACATAACGTCAATCGTTTTGACCGAATGTACCTGCGTGATGCGGTCCATATGACCTCGGGCACTTACACTGTGTCATGTCATGTGTCATACAGTTGTTAGTTAATGTGACCACGCGGGCGAAGCCGCAGGTGCTACCTAATCAATTAAACATATAAGATACATATCTATGGACGACTCAAGCCTACATACAGTTCATATCAGCGTGGTACTCGATTTTGCGTCACACAAGATAAATAAACTTTTGTTCGAAGTAATGAAAGCCTCGGTCTCCTTCAATTGTCCCGTGTTGACTCGAACGCCATATTGACTGTTCTCAATCGGAACTTATTACTGCTTATTGGTGGCACTGAAACGTACATTATAATAATATGTTTAAACTAAAACGATGACTAACTATGATCATTTCGTTGATTAGTTCGTCTGTCAAGATGTTGGGCGAGTCAGTTGATGTTTTGTTGCTTTGTTGGTGAAGACAGTCAACATATTGTAATATGGTTTTGAGAGAATTTCAAATTGATAATTCTGATTTAAGATAAAGAATCTGAATTAAGATTTATAATATTTACGTTTTAAATAGATACATAAGTAGATTCATACATAGCTTAACGTTATATTTTTGTATCGCCAATCTTTGAACTCCAAAAAAAATATTATTCTTGAAATGTTAAATTTAATTTGTTTTTAAGAAGAGGTTTCAGCTATTGACATTTAAAAATAAAAAAAATAAAAATTAGATTTATTTTTAAAAAGTAACCAAAATTTATAGTATAATCTATAGATCGCGACTTCTTATATTTATGGAAAGAACAATTGTTTAGTATCGGCCGGAGATAGACCAGACCGTCTGTGATGGAAACAGCGTCAATTTCCGTCTTGGGGATAAGAATGGCTTTATAGAAAATCTTACTTATTTAGTTCAATCGGGAAATCAAAACACCATTTCGTGCCCACCGGGAGGTCCTCAAACATTTTACATGACCAGTATCATTAATACCGTGGTTCTCGAAGATCAGCCGAGGTCTCCTGCTACCTCCCTCATAGCACTCGCCAGCATGTATGTTTTTACCATTTTTAAGTAATATCAGATCACTCAAGAATATTTTTTATAAGGAAATGAGTAAACGCGTTAAATAAATGTTGTGTGCGTTGAACTCTATTTGAAATTTTTCTTTTTATAGTAGGTATACCTACGTAGTAGTAGTAGTAGATATACCTACAGAATGTATTATTGTAAAAATAGTTCTGAAGTAAAAATATACTTATATAATATCAGATTTTACTTGTGGCTTCACCCCTGTGGTCACGATGTGGACATTTTAAGTGCCTGAGGTGGCCTTGACCGCAGGTATGGTGGGGTGCATCGAGACAATTGACGAGATGTAATGCATCCAATACGAAATGTTTTTTTTTATTGAGGAAGTTTTATGATATTTATTTTGTTAATTTCTACTTAATATAAGTAATGAAAATATAGATAAAAATTTTAAAATTCTTAAAACCCAACATTAACACATTGAATTAGTAGTTTCTGATATTAGCATGCTCAACCAAACAAACTCTACTGCTTTATAATATTATTATAGATACATTAGTAAAGAGTACAGACGTACAGAGTAAAATATTAGTCAATCTTGACCTTTTATATCAAAAATTGTCAATTTTGACAGTCAAAATAATTTCAGATAATGAATAAGTAACATATGTGTGCGCAAATTAACGTATGTATTTAAAAATAGTAAGTACTACCTAGAGGCCATCTTGAAGCGAGTCAGGCGAGCGTGACACCGCGGCGGCGCTGAGGCCGCGACGAGCAACCTACCAAACTAATACATTCACATCAATTTGTATTATTTTGAAGCTAAATTTACTACTATACTGTACTATAGTATATATATTTTTGCGGCTTCACGCTGTATCCCGCATAGGCAGAGGGAAATTGGTGTTAAACACTCCATTACCGTTGTAATTGTACCGTCCTTGTACCGTCCGTCAGGGATAGCTTTCTTACACTTTTAATGTTAAAATTAATTTTTATTAATATTTGTATCATCATGAAACTTATCAATTAAACGTTACTTAGGTGACAATACAATGATATTTTATCGTCGATCTGGTCTGCTGATGAAGCCAGGACCTGGATATTGCAACTCTTCAGAGATTACCAGTAAACCATTTGAGTTTAGGCTCAAATAACTTACAGCTTCGAGATAATTCTATAGTACTTAGTGTAGAAAAATGTATTTTTATGTTTTTTTTTAAACTATACATTGTATTAATTTAATTTTTGTCACGTAAGATGGATTATTCCAAATGTTTTCAGATTTAAGATACATTTTGTTAGATAGTAGTAGCAGACTCTATTGAGGAGACTAAGTACACGAGAAGTTTATAATTCACTCATTTAAATAACAATCGAGACAAGATCATTCCTTTTAAAATGAAATACTATATTTATACATACTTCTAATGTCTGTACTATGAACGCCATTGAAAATAATACGTACACATTCGTAAAGTGATCCTTTTAAGTAACTAAAAATATTACTTACTATTGAGTGCGTGTAAAAGAAGCTTCACGGCATATCCCGCATGGCCGGGCAGGCCAAGACTTAGTGTCAAAACACTACACTTCGCCCGAATTCGAGATATTGCATATTGAGTATATAATAGCGTATTAATGAAAATTACAACATTTTAACATAATGATTCCCTCGAGTGGCAATCGAACCCACAACCATCGTTAAAATTACGCACTGTAAACGACAGCCTCTAAATATAATGCTAATATATTAATAATAATAGAAATATTTTTAATAATTGTAATATATCTGTATGATATGACGGTATTACAGAGACACGTGCGTCCCCTAGAGCGCGGTTGTTTCGCAATCCCCCACTATGTTTAGTGTTCATAATATTTTATTTCTCAGACGTTTGGCGTTGCGCGGGGAACGAAGTGTTTTAACACTACGTTCATTATAGCTGCTGTATGCGGGATACAGCGTGAAACACTTCAATCAATAAAATTCAAACATATATATGTAAGTAAGTCTTTAAATTCTCATCAATCTATGCGATACCCTCAAAAACTTTAACTAATTTAACTTAAATTGCTATTAATTATTACATGTTCACGAATTTAAGGACAGTTAAATGTTAATAGCATTCTCTGAGAGCCGTTAAAATTATTATATATTACTATCAAAATATTCTAGTACGTAGATATTCATATAATAATTTTGTAAAGTTAAATTTATTTAAGGTTATTTTAAGTTTCAACGACTTAAACAAATATAAATAAGTTGACCGCAAGGCGTCGTCGATTGTGTCATCGTTAGTTAGAGTTAACTAATGAAATAACTGTTATGTTAAATGTAACCGTTTAGTTTTCCTGTAAAATGTGTAAAATTGAAATTAAGTTCATATTTTTTATTATTTTGTGGTTAATAGTAGGTAAAAATACTTAGATAGCTATTATAAAAGAATATATACCTATTAAAAATATATGTTTATACGACATTGTATAAAAATACAAGAATATAAAAAAAATATCCTAGTGTCCACCAATCTATCGAAACAAACCCACAACTATCGCGGTCATAGTAAGAGGCTGCACCGATGCACCATGAAGTTTTCTTTTTATATTCTTGTGTTAGCTATCGATCATATATTAAAGGCCGTGGCGCCGTGGCGCAGTGGCACTTCGTCTGATTGTAAACGCGGCGTTTGTGGGTTCAATTCCCACTCGGAGGAGTTAATTATTTTCATATTCTAGCTCTTGTGATAATACAAAGCACGGGAGGTGTCTTAACACTAGGTTCCCTCTGCCTAGCCTACGCCGTATACGGGATACAGCGTTAAGTTATTTTTTTTGTTATTAATCATGCAAAAAAATATACAAAAATCTTTCAATTACACACGAAAAGTGACAACTATTTATATAATTTTTCTTTAATAAATTTAATGGGTTCTATGAATGATCATTATCTCGTCGAATATTGGTCATGGCATTCTGTCAGTGTCCCTCTTAACACGCGAAGTTGAATTGATTTCGACGTATTTTTTAACTACTAGATACGAGTATAAAGTATAAGATAGCTGATGTATCTATTTAAACTTTGAATATTCTATTCTTATTATCACAGTTTCTGCTTTATGACGCTTTCAAAAATGACAATTAAAGTTTAATTCACATTAAATACGTAAAAGGTACGTCCTTAAAAAAATATTGATATTTTAATGTAATTTATTAAAAGTAGATAAAAATCTATGAACATATTTTTTTTTTATATTTAAATTCTAATTGACGTGTGACGTGATTGTGTTAGACTGTTAGTATTTAATTATAATTAAACGACATTTTTAATGAGATAATGATATTGATATAGAAAAAATTACAATTAATCATTTTACGATACGGTATTGCATATGATTAAATCGAAATTAGAAAATATGCCCATCGTGGCTCAGTAGGACGTCTTATTGTAAACGCAATGGCTGTGGATTCAATTCCTACGCGTGGGATTGAATTATTTTATTTCCCTGCACTGATACGTCTTAAGTTTCGCCACTCAATACAATGTAAAAGAGCAGAGCATCTATTAAAGAGAAAGGGAAAGCTGAGAACGAGAGTGTCTTAACACTAGGTTCTACTGCGGAAATATATATTTATATTTCATAGTACACATATTATTATTATTCCCAAGACGTGCTCTCGTACCTAAGTGCGGGCATGTTTGGGCACCGAGGACGTCACAGTCGGCTGGCGCGGCGTCACGCCCTGACGAGCCTCGTCTTAGACCCTCCGCGCCCAATACTCACTAATTTACTTATTTATTGGCTAATATGTTATTATATTTATATTTTTCTTAGCTTCTCGCTGTATTCCGCTTATATCAGGGTAGGCAGAGGGTACCGAGTGTTGGATATTCCGTTCCTTATTTTCCGCCGAATGTTCGAGAAATTGCATGTTGAATTGGAGAACTCAACGCCACACCTCGTCTTGTTACCAGAGTGAAGAAGTTAAAATATTTAATTATTCATTCTCCAGTGTGGGGATTCAACCCACAGCTGTTGGTCTCGTTTATAGTCATATGCCTTGTGCCACTGCGCCACAAGGGCCTTACACCGCATGTACCTTCCCAAGTAAGTATCAACAGCAATATCAGTAGATTAGACACATCTCAAATACATTAGGGTACGCAGAGAATCTAGACACAAATATTTCCAGTCATGTAATTTAGTGTCCAGACACTATGTTCCCTACCATCAACACACAACACGTAGTAACTTAAGTGAATCGGCAGTTCAAATATTTTGTCAGCTGAAGGTCACCACAAAGCAGTTTCGTTTCGTCATCGCCTTCTGCTATAACGATATTAATTCCGTGAGCCCGTCCCGCCGCGCCGCGCTACGTCTTATCAATTTAGGTATTTTTATTGTTTCATACTTCGTTTCGGAGCGAATTCCATTGTTTACGGCTTTGGGTGTGCGCTCGTTCTTTTGTGTATACCTCAAGAACGTTGGAGTCTTTTTTTAAGGCATATTAAATTGATTTCTATTTGTTTGAATAATTAGGTACAATCTATTTATTGTTTAATATTTTTTTAGAAAACCTATAAAAATTTGAACGTAGCGGGACTTGAACCCACGCCTCCTGGAAACCGAGCAGGCGCTCTGACCACTAAGCCATATGTTCTCATCGAGCTACGTCGAAATTTTTATACGCTTATTACAACTTATTTATGTTGTTAGCATCTCTGTACGGAGATTTTTACAAATTTCCGCTACCCAAAGATAATTACTAATAATTATCATCTGGCAAGAGAGAATGCTATTTATTACTTTTATACGTTTTCTAAATAAGTATTTTTCTTTCCTAAGTGTAGGAATAACACTTTAAAAACGTTTAAAAAATATTTATTGTTTTTTTAGCTAGACGCAGTAGACCACATATAGTAACCCTACTAGCAGAGGAAACATACTTTACCAGAGCTAGGAAATAAAAAATAGAAATAGAACCTACGACCTGCCACGTGTACAGTCGCACGCTGTTGCCCCGGCGCCACGACTGTCCCCTCAGGACACTTGTGTGATAACCGTATATAAACGCCCCAACAAAGAATATGGCATTATTAAACAATGTTTAAAAGTAAACAATAAACTCTTACAAGTATGGCGCTAAGCGGAGTGGCGCCGGCGCGGCCGCGGTTCCGTATCAACGATTTATTCAGTTCATATTTGTGGTGACCATGATTTTGGTACAGCGTGGATTTTAACAACGTGTAAAATATTAATGTTGTTTCCGAGTGCACAGGTTCGACTCCCGCAACGTTTCTTTTTCTAATCTTTTTCTTTCTTTAGTGTCTGAATTATACTGAAAATATATACATGTTATAAATTCATAATATTATATAATTTGTAGGTATTCGAGACGCTTGTGGTGCATCGGGATGGCGTCTATTTGTAGACATGATGATTGAAGGTTTGATTCCACATAATCACTATAATAGTAGGATATGCGGGAGAGACCGTGAAGGTAAAAAACAAATATTTTATTCAGTTTAATAATACATTTTTTTTAAGCTCGACATGAAACCGATACACGTGTAATATAAGGGAAAAATAACTTTTAAATGTTTGCAATTATTTAGGCTTATCAGTAATTGAATGGAATAAGGAAGCGTTATTGGATATAATAATGATAACATCAACCACACGTCAAGAGGTTATCACTTGCATATTGGATCAAGAACCGGATGCAGGAGTCAGTTGTTGAACCATTATTATATCTGTAATAAATTGATTTTTATGTCAGAACTCTAAATACGACGGTTGTGGGTTCGATTCCCACTCGGGAGAATAAGTTACTTTCATTTCATCGCTCTGGTAATAATGCTATATGTGGGATATTGCTTGAAGCTATTAAAAAATGTTTCATATTTTTTATAAATGTTAGGTAATATGGTTAATAAGACTACTTTTAATTTTTTTTGTCATATATGCTTATGTTGTACGGCTATTTGCACTTTGCTTACATCACCATCTCACGTTCACAGCTTATAGCAGCGTAACTATTTAAACCTAAATGTTAAATTAAATAAAATATGGTTGAAAATAATATTTATCATATTTTACTCAGATGAAAAAAAAAAAATTGATGAAACAAATTAATTAGGTTTTAAATAAAAATAAAGTTATAAAGTATTTACACACAAAAAAACAAAGTTAACTGAAAGAAAGCAATTCTTATAGACTAAAAAAATAAAGTATATCTATATTATGGTCACCTCTGTACCGTTCTCACTACACTCACACGTAGTTGCGCACACGCACGCTACCAATATAATAACTGACAAGACGTTTACTATTAAAAGGACTTTTTGTACGTTAAACAATAAATGCTTAAAACATGTGTTAAGTATTAGCCATTTTAAATATTATTACATTTATGTTTTCTTTCTTGTAATTGTAAAAACAACAAAATTACAATTCAAGATTTAGACTTTTATTCAGCTTCACGCTGTATCCCGCATATAGTTGTCAGAAGGAATTATGTATCAAGACACTCTGTACTTCCGGGTTCCGTCAAATTTTTGGCATATCGTTTGTTAAAAGGCTGAACTCAATGCTCTCCACCTACCAGGACTTTGTCTATCTCCTTGGAATCGAACCCATAACCGTTACATTTAGAGGACGCAGCCACGTTATATTAAAGTTGTAAGACAACTTTAAGCCAATGAATAAATATAATAAAAGCAATTTCATTTTATTAAAAAAAAGTATGTTAAATAAATAAGACATTTAAATTATTGTTTATGTATGTACAAATGAGTAATCCGCCATAAATTTGGCCAATTTCAGTACTAAGTTTCTTTTGTTTATTACAAATCATCTGTTCGCATTAAAAGTAATGAGATAATCCTTATAGCAGATGTTGATGCTGAGATAGAGACGCTCTTGTGATACATCTGTACTAGTCTACGCTAATATTATAAAGCTGAAGATTGCGTTTGGTTGGACGCGCTTATCTCAAAAACTGGTTCGAATTATATCATTTATAGGTTATATTTTTTAAATGTAAAAGTAACAATTAGAATGTATCATACATAACTCTCAGTTATTTCAATATACAAATATAAAAATAAAAACTATTGAACGATTTTATTTAAATACGCTTCTTGTGTAGTCTTCGAAGTCATTCTCAATAAATGAATGTTAACAAGCAAAATCCTACCGAGAAGTTCGAAGAGGACTCAAAGGACTTCCACGTTGGACTTTCCGTGCAGCTTTACGGTCAGTTTCCGACGTGAAAAGGAATAAAATTGTAACTGGCAGCAATTAATGAGTCTTGTTAAAAGACTAAATTATTAAAAATATATTAACATTTTTAATAATTTAGTCTATTTATTTAGAGTGTAATACATTTTTCTTTAGCTAAGTGCTGCGTTGAGTTTCGCTGTTCAAAGCTAGCCTCTAGCCTGGTTTGATGGAAAGAATATATATTATATATTGGGTATAAAATATAATATATAGGTTTCCTCTGCCTTCCGCATGAAGGGTAGTCAGAAAGAATCGTTTGTGAAGGCACTCCGCTAATCAGTTTTGGCCCAAATTTTTAGACATTGCCTATATAGTGGCGGAACTCAAAGCCACTTTGTGTTAATACCGCTAATTCATTCCCCCGAGTGAGAATCGAATCACTACAAATATTAATTTTGTCAATAACACAAATTTTATTCATCAATGACACAAATAACAAGGACTCCATTTTTAAAGTTATTTTCTATTTTAATAATGAACAAAAAGTTGCGGCTTTGTTTTACGCTCACTATTGTTAGTAGAATTATTTCTGGGAACGTATTGTTCTCGAGAGACGCTGGCTCGTCAATGTGGCCGTCACGTGAAATTTAATTTTGTATCACCACCTGTACTGTATGAGTGACTCGAGGAGCTCGAGCAATCGAACTGGTATCTGCTTTAATTATTTTATTCCTAGAGATAGCCAGAGAAAGGAGCGCCAAGTGCTACGGTCTCTGCATACCACTTTCGCCTCGTACACATAAATCTTTTCGTACATGCCCTCCTTGTACGAAGCCCTCCATGGTGGGTACTCCAGCCTCTTACTTAACTTTTTTCCAGTATCATCAATATTGAGTTTTCAAAGGTCAACCGCGGTCTTCCCTTCCCTCCATTACCACTCACTCTTCCTATTAATTTATAATATTATAAATGTGAAATTTCGTGAGTGGAAGGATCTAGGTACAACTTTGCAATAATAAGTATAGCTTATACATCGAAATCATACATAGGCAACATTTTATGATTTTTTAAAAATATTTAGTATAATCTGGCTACAATATAAAAATATATTTAAGCAGTTGAAGTCGCGCTTGAGTCATTAGTCGGTTCATAACTTTTTTTTCATTCTTTCGTCATTAATTCTCTCAATGGTCCGGACAGGACCACCAGAGCACATTCTTCTTCGTTCTCACTGTGACTTCCTCAATCGTAACAACCTGCCATTCCACGTATTTCATAATTGCCAATTCTGTTAGTTAAACTGACTCCACATATCTCCAAACCCAATATATATTAAGGAAATGCGAAATTATTAAGTTTATAGCAATATTGCAATCACTAAGTACAGGACGTTCGCCCACAGATCGTGGACACAAACTCGGTACTGGATTAATTAATACAACCATTATACCGGTTTTGTGGTCGATCTAATCAAATATAGTGTAACGGTAACAGTGCAATATACCATTTGATAAATAATTATACTCTATTTATTATTATATTTAATTGGCTCTACCTTTTATTTTTATACTCAAATTATAAAGCTGTGTAATTTGTTGTATTGACCGTGCTAATCTCGGGAACTATTCAATCAATAGTGTAAATTAAAAATTAAATTAAATTAGCTTCACGCTTTATCCCGCACACAGCAGG
>DVQK01000156.1:0-14159 GCA_018231685.1 Heliconius clysonymus
CAACCAGTCGGTTTTACAGTCACACTTTGTGCCGCTGCGCCACGACTGGCCTCATCATAGTCCATTTATCAGATTATATAATACGATTTATATAGAATTCTTAGTTATTTATATACGGCAATGCGGGTGAAATGGCAGGTGAAAGCTAGTTACTTGATAAGAATTTTGAGTTCCGTAAGCACTTCTCTAATAAAATATTTTTACAAACTAAATAAAAATCTAAAGTTTTGTAGCTTCACGCTGTATTCTGCATCTATGAGCGGGCGTTGATTCGCCACACAACACGTAATGTCTCTATAATCACAAAGTGGAGAACTGCGTGTCTTAACACTGGGTTCCCTCTGTCTATCCCAACATATTATCGAAATATAGCGTGAAACAAAATGAAGGTTACATCCCTGTTATACGACAAGGTTTAGTGTGAAGTACAGTTTTGTAAGTCATGTACGAGTAAATGAAAAAAGAAAACAAAATTATTTATAACTAGATCTTGTTCACCTAATGAAATTTAACTCGCAGTCAAATTCAAAACCGTTTCCTTCACGCTCTGCAGTTGTTATTTAAATGCAAATTGCGTATTCCCCACAAGTTTATTTCTTAAAACAAACTTTAGATATGAGGCCAATCGTGGCGCAGGGGCACAAGCGGAAAACTGTAAACTCGACAGTATGTGGGTTCTATGGGCACTCGAGAAAATTAAATATTTAATATTTTTATTTCCTCACTCTGGCAACGAGGCAAAGCGCGGTGTTGAGTTCCGTCAATGCCTCCATAATTCGGCAGACAGTTGAGAACGGAAGTGTCTTAATTAATGGGAACGGTGTGTCTTAATATTATTTCCGGGTTCCCTTTTCCTACACTGCCATGTGCGGAATGCAGCATGAAGCTAAAAAAAAAATTACCTACTACCACCTTTATATTAATTAACAGAGTCTTTATCACCACTGCGCCTCAGTGACTCAGAATATTTAAGTACTATTGATTTAATTAAAACTTGTCTAATTAGAAGTGACACAATTATTTCTTTGAAAACGACTGAGACGTTCAAAAAGAAATGCCCATTAATGACGAACTTTACTGAATTTGTAACGAATTAATTAAAAGTATGAAAATAATTATAAAAAAACTTTAAAAAAATATAACTGCCGTCTCGAGATTGTTTTGATACTTTGTGTACAGAAAGACTTTGTAAATTTCAAAGTAACAAATACTAACTTTAAATGTTGATTTAAATCTTATTTGCTACTTTTTATTTTACATTTTATTAAGATTAACATAAATTGGGGCCGTCTTGGTGCAGAGACACGGACGTGCGAATGTAAACGCGACGGTTGTGGATTCGACTCCCACTCGGTGGAATGAAATATGTCATATTTTCTTCTACTCGCTTTTGTAATGAAAAAAAAAGCACGGCACTGAGTTCCGGGAGTCAACACGCTATGCTTCATATTTTAATGGGTACGGAGCGTCGTAGCAGTAGGTTCCCGAGCCGCCCACCTCGCTATGTACTGTATCTCGCAACGTGAGACTAACATAAAAAAACAAAATATTATCATTATTATTTGGATTTGCTTGACTTGCTGCAATTATGATTACAAACCAATTAAACTTAGTTAAGCTACATAAACTTTGAAAACTTTGACATTATGTATGTATTTGCTAAGTAAGCTCCCTCATTGTTTATAAAGCTTCATGGCTGTGTGAACTCAATACCGACCTTCACGATTAACACTTTTGTATACAAAAACAAAGTTACAAATTATAAGCTTCAAGCTCTTATTCTGTATAGTGTTTTTTAAACGAGTGTTACTTAAATTTTCTTACATTGATAGATATAGTCGGGTTTCGAGTTTTATTCTCACTCAGGACAAGAATTATTATTAAATATATTTAATATTTTCTGTTAAAAACAGAGTGTCATTACAGTAGGTTACTGTGATTTAAAAACAGAGTGTCATTACAGTAGGTTCCCAGGTTCCCTTTGCTTACCCTGCTATGTGTGGGGCAGCGTATGAGCGAAAAATGGGAAAGTGTCTCAACACTAGATCCATTCCGCCTACCACTATACGGAAAAAAACTGCATCTTAAACCTTACTAAAATAAAAACAAAAAAATATATATTTTGAAAGAATATGTTTTATTTAAGTAATCTCAATATTGCCCGCAAAGAATGTGATTGTTCCAAGTTCCAGGTCACGGCCGTCATTCATTGCGCTAGAAATTCAAAGCGTTTATCGTCAATTAGAGAATAAAGATGTTAATATAGCTCTGAAGGTGCGAATAATTCACTTACCATAGTTAACGTCGGAGCTGACCCGCGACTGGAGTGGCAGAAACTTATTGGATTAAATTTTTGTTGTAATACAAATGTAGTTGAGAGCACGACGGTTGTGGGTTCCCACACGGCGGAATGGATTTTTTTATGGTTCTCGCGATGGTGATAAGACAAGGCACAGTGTTGAGTAATTTACTCAATACTCAATGTCTCGCAAATAAGGCAAAAAGTGGAGAACTGAGTGTCTTAACATTAGATTTCCTGATATAAGGGATAAAGTGAGAAAATAAAAAAAATATAGCTTCACTATATATATTATACTTTTTAGGAGACATAAAGAGTATTAAGTGACAGGTTATTCTATTTTTTGTATTTTATATTAGCAGAAAGAAAATAACACCACGTTCCCTATTTACCACCTAACTTAAAATAAATTTTTATAAATTTAAATTAATTGACGGGACATTTTTTTTTAAGTTCGCAGTTTTCGAGAGTAAACAACATTTGGTACAGTAAATGCAAATTGATCTTAACTTTACAATGCAAAATGTTATCTACACAGTTGCAGTGGTTACTTTCAGCGTCTGGAGATGATTGTCACTTACAATGTCATATCATTTGAAATTTTAGCTATTTATTGAGAAAACAGAACTCATAGATTGTATTGCTTATAGTATATTATATTTACAAAACTAAAATCACGCTTAGGGTTCCATTAGCCATCTTCAAGTTCCATCGTCAGATCCTAGACACCAGGAGAAACGAGCACTCTAAACTTGATGGTTTTATGACGTATGCATGATTTTAATACGCATCCAGGGCTTCATCCTCCACCTTCGTGCACACCAGATGACCTCGGTGATATCATATTATTGTATTCCCATCTAAGCTCCGTATAGCTGCCAAGTTTCATAATGATATAATTATTAAATATGTAGGTCAAATTTCGTTTTTCTTCGACTTCTGTAAGAAAAAGAGGTTATCAATTCGACTGTAATTTTTTTTTATGTTTGTTATTTTAGAATTTTTGGGTGAACTGATTTTGATGATTCTTTTTTTAATTTTAAAGCTAATGCTTGCCGTGTCTTATTTTAATATGATCCAATTCTGACAACAGCATCCATGAGAACATCACATAAGCCCTAAATTTGCATGTTATTTTTTTATATAAAGTTTGCTTAGGTTCTGATGTGTTGAAATTGAAGAAGTCGGTGTTTTTGTTAAAAATTATATTATTTACATTTCGTTACATAGTTACAAGTCGAGAGAAAACGGTACCGTCGATACGAATGGCACTGCCAAGAGCATTTATCTCGAGATTGCGTGAATTTATCAATCTGAAATTAATAAAATAAAACAAATTAAAATATTTTATTTCCTTAAGTGAGAATCAAACCTACAACTTGTCGTGTTATTAATAGAACTCTCTTTCTACAAACACAACCTTATATTGTAAAAAAAAACAAAAAGATGATATTACAATCCATCGGTGCAGTGCATTTTCTTTTTAACGATAATTATGCCAATTGTAATGGCATAAAGCTCCGCTCCGAGCTTAAACTGTCTATTGAGTTTGGTTGGCATACAGCCAAGCTTCGGTAACCTCGTACGTATTAAAGACATTTTTAGAAGCTGAAAAGCTACTGTAAGCTTTGAAAAATCCTGTTTCTATAATAAAAATAACAATTTGTTATAATATAGTAGTTAGTTTTATTTATTGACTGTATACGCGACAGGTTGTGAGTTCTATTCCAACCGAGGTAATTAAATATTTATTAGTTTAATTTTTTCGCTCTGGTAACGTGGCTTTGAATTCCGCCACTCAACTCGTAATACCTCCAGAAATCAGCGGAAAGTGTAGAACGGAAGTCTTAATGCGAAAGGAGTGTAATACTAGGTTTCCATTTTGGTTGATTTCCCCTCGGTGCAACGCATTATTTTTATATTTTTCCTCTGGTAACAAGACAATGCGTGGCGTTGAGTTCTGCCAAAGTACACGCAATAATCTTGTGGTTAAGTTGCTGCATTCTCCGCTTTCCATCTATTTTTAAGGACATTGTGACCGACGATGTATAAAAAATCAGGGAAATGAAAATATGTCAAAATGTTTTTCTTGTGGAGTTTTCTTGTTTCAGAACTTTTTCTTGTAAAATTCAACGCTATTCAACTACACCAAGGGCTTCGTGGTCAAAACTACTTTAATCCAACTATTTCATTTCCAGAGCAGCAAAATTATTCCTAGTGTAGAAGCTTAAGTGCAACTTCTCAAATAATTTCGCTTGCGTCTATAGTAGTATTCAGTAGTATTCGAGAAGTTAAGTCCAAATCCAACTGCTACGAGACGACGAAATTAAGCTGTTGAAGAAAACACTGTTCTTACAAAGTTCTGTTTAAGGTGTATATATTGTGAGTTTTAAATGTTTTAAAAGAACAAGTACAGGTGCTATTTATAGTATTATGTAGGTATATCATAATTATTTGCGTGGATTTAAATATGTGAAATGAAAAGTCTCGTTTTCTCCCTTTTCCGTAGAAATTGCCAGAAATCCTCTTTTAGTGTCTACCTATCGACATGTCAGTCAGTAACTTAGAAACGCAAGTGTTTCACATTTAATTCAACATAGTATGACATCATGACATGACATGACAATTATTATTGTACGTATTTGGTATCATCGAGCTGGTCTGATAATGGTACCAGGACCTGAATAGCGGAACTTTTTAGAGGTTTACTAGTAAACCAATCGAATTTAGGCTCATATACTTTTATATCTCTGAGCAAAGAATGTGCACTTGTAGTACTTCACAAATAAAAATATATAGTTAAAAAAAACTAAATTATGTACTTAATAAGGTCCAACTGTGAGTTGGATTCGTCCACTGACGGTTCCGTATCAATTTCAAAATTGTAGGTCAACGGGAAGTACAATTTATAAAAGTTAACAAACTTATGTTTAAACAAGAAATATACGTTTGTAATGTTTATTTTCTATGAAATACTTATAAATTTTCATTTATAGGATTTTTTCTTTTGTTTGCATTGAAAATTGAAAGTTTTGAAAAAACTATGCATAAACGCGGGTTTCTTTTGATCGCGTTGACTTAAAAGCTTGAATTTTTCTTTGGTCCTAGAAACCTATATATTTGATATCAATTTTAGCTTGATACCTCCACGCGATCTTAAGATAAATAGTTTCGACAGACAATCAACAAAGTAATCCTAAGGGTTCCGTCTTCCCCTCTTGAGGTAAAAAACCCTAAAAAAGTACTCAGTTACACTATAGCTGCTCTACAATAAGAACTTTACGTTGCATTAAAATGTTCTTTTGTATGTCTTAGATTTGTATAGTTCCGCTGAAAAGATTGACAAAGTACAACTTCAAAGGATCAACTGCGGAAAGGACTGCAATTCAACTCTCACAAGCTCCTGCAAAAGAAAAACTGTAATAGAAATTAAAGACGAAATAAAACTACTTTGGCTTCTACGACTGTATTCGCTGAATGCTGAACTGGTAGGACATTACAGTGTTAATAATTTAAATAACAAATTGATTATATTCGTAATTTCTCTAAATACATACAATATGTAAATATATAAGGTTGTGCTTAAATATAAAAAAAATCCCTCGTTTTTTACTAGTTTTATGTTTCACTCTCTTGAAAGTTCTTGCGCGCCTTTTAAATATCATTTGAATATAGTAAAATTGGACCATAGAACACGACTTAATAGATTTTCTTTATCAATAACGTAAGAAATTTTTCAAAATAGTAAAAATTTGCACAAAATGTATCTAAATACAATTTTCTTTACGTCTACTTTATTTCTACTCGCTCAACCAGTTAAAGCAGAAGTTTTTGTCTCATCAACAATTCAAGAGAATCTTGTGTCAAAAGGCAACACAACACGTCGCGTGTTAAATAAGTACTGGAACTTAATAAATAATTCATTACCCACAGTGGCGATCAAACATACGACCACAGCAATTTACAGTTAGACGTTGTCCCGCAGTTCCATGATTTCTTTAACTTTTTTAGCTCAACACTGTAGCAGAGTAGGCAGAGGGAACCTGGGAAGCTAGCATTAAGACGCTCCGTTCCCTAATGGGAACAACAACATACACATTTTCATTCCTCACGTTCTTTAGCGGAACGTTGCCCAAAGATTTGCGTATTGTGTGGCGGAGATCAACGCCACACTTTGCCTCATTACCAGAGCGAGGAAATTATAATATGAAATATTTCATTCCTCCGAGTGGAAATCGAACCTATAACTTTCTCTCTCGTTACAGTCGCACGCTTGTGCCAAAATTACAATAAACGAACAAAAACATAGCACAATATCAAATATCAGCTAAACTAAGAAGTTTGCTCTTTTCCAATCTTTTCTATTCGACATGCCGCGTATTAAATATAGAACATTGGATATACATCGCAATGTGTCGCACATTCCTACCGCAGCTACCTGGTGGGACCTGCGACTGTGTGGAAATAACGCGTGGAAATATATTCAGTACTGAAAAATCTATTTTGGATCTCAGCGTCTTGCACCGACTCGCCTTTTAAAGCAATGTGATAAGAATTGGACGTATAATGTAGGTGATAGCGGGTCTTTTATTCGTTGTGTTGAATATGTGGATTCAGTTATCGTATCATGTATGGATTTTTGTATGTTGCTTGTTTTTTTTTAGTCTATACTAAGGTTATAGGGTTGAAGTGTTTGTTTTGTTAAACGGAGTAATCTCAGGAACATCTGGTTCGTATTGAAAAAATCATGTTGTGTTGGATTGTTGAAGGCTGTAGCCTCGTATATTAATTACATCATGTTGTCCGTGTCGTAGTAACTCGCTGTACCTGCGGTCAAAGGGCGCTCAGAATGTATTTAAACAAACTAGTTAGTCCTTTCTATTTAGCCATAAAGAAAAATGAAAAAAAAAACGTTATACCAATGTATGTGCGTATCTGTGTCTATTTAAGCCGTCATAGCACAATCGGACAGCACCTGACTGTAAACACGGTGGTTCTGGGGGATGAATATTTACTTAAAAACTTAAAAAAAAAAGTTTTCTAGAACTTTTTACGTTTTGTACTGTATTTAACAAATCAAGCTTTCAATTAATATCAATATTAGGTAAGTTGTGTAAAAATAAAATGGCGGATTGCGAATCCGCCATTTTATTGCTATTCTGGATTAACAATAATAATTATTTATAATATCATATTCAGAACTGAAGTTATCGGGCTCTGGAAAGTGGGTCAAACTAACTTTGCAAGATCTCACATACACTAACACACATACTAAGACGGCAAGTCAAATAAAAGCTTGTAATTATAATTTTCACATCCTCGCTCTAGTAGGCAAAGCGAAGTATTGAGATTTACCATACAACACACAAAATCTTTTGGAAATTGGGCGGGAAGTAGAAAAAGAAGTGTCTTAACATTAGGCTCCTTTTTTCCTCTTACCTCTCTATACGCGAGATACCGCGTGAAGCTACAAAATGTTAATTGCTTGGAATATTGTATTACTACATTTTTCTCGAGATTTTATACAATTATAGCCATCGTGGCGCAAGTGACACTGATGTGATGAGCAGTTGCTTACTATTCACGCGAATACATTAGGTTCGATCTTCATTTAGTGGAATATGTGTCTGTTAATTAAAATATAATAATTTCTTCATGGATATTTGGAATTTGGAAATGACGGGTACAATACGCGTGGCTAGAACATCGTTTGTATCACTTAAAACAAAAGTGTATATTGTCCAACATAATATGGTATATTTTCGAATGATGCGTCGGCCGCATGGCGTGGCGGCGTAGCGTGCCACTGTAAATGCGACGGTTGTGAGTGCGATTCCCACGGGGAGGAATGAAATATTGGAAGTAGAAGGAAGTGTCTTTATGGGAAACAGAGTGTCTTATCACTTCATTCATCACAGGTTTTATTTGGCTATCTCCTGCAGTGTGTAGAATACAGCATGCAGCTACAAAAAATGGTAGTGTGCAATATTTATTTCATTCATATAATATATTTATTATGCAGAATTTAAAAAAGTAGTATTCTGCACTCCTCCTCAATATAAAAAACAAGTGTGCTTTATTTCATACTCCTGTGCCTGCACATTTTTCATGGTGTAGGGGCACGAGCAGGCGACAGTTGTGGGTTCGAAACATTTAATATTTTCATTTCTTCGCTCTCTTAACGAGGTAAAGCGAGCCATCGAGTACCACACTCAATGCCTCAAAAATTCGATGGTGTTTGGGACGGAAGTGTCTTAATGGGAAATGGAATGTCTTCATACTAGGGAATATTCATTTATCGAGTTACAGACACCACACCAACGAAACCACTAGACTTGGAACCACGATACCTAATTGCATATACTAATAGTTTAATATATTTTATGCAATACTAACGAATTTTAAAGATAGCTTAAAAATATGTTTTTATTTACAGAATATACGAAATTTTTCGTCACTCACAAAACTATTTTATTATTGAAAGCGCTCGCGCTGTACGAAACCTTTGTGGGCTAGATCGACCCGCAGTAGATTGTATTTTGTTCATTTCATCAAATTTATCTTGGTTTCTTTTTACTGAAACTCAAATGTCGTGATAGAAATTGTGTATTTTAGAAAAAGGAAGCGCTTATATGCAGAATTTTTGTATGTTGGAATTTTTAAAATGAAATCTAGTGTTAACACAATCAGTTCACAACTTTTCAGTACACTGCGTATTTAATGGCGGAACTCAACGCTGCGATTGGCCGTTTAGAAATGAACATAATTTGAATATAATAGTTCCCCTGATTGGAAATGAACACACAACCCAGTTGTGGGATTTTTTTAATTGAATATATGTACCATTGAATTTAAATGAATCTAATTCAATCAATCAGTGCAAAAAAAAGAAGAAGAGTTTAACAACTAGGTTCAAAACAATGGGCATATTGAAAGGATAGAAATTGAATAAAGTTTCGAGTTAAAACCTCACTCAGGTGAACTAATATTAGTATTTGATGTTAAATTTCTTTAAGTTTTCATTTTTCCAGTGGATCTTTTATTTTTCATAGAAAAAATATTTTATAGAGACTGTCTTTACAAATGAAATAGATGATTAAATGTTTTGTTTATCCTTGATTAACACACACCAATAATTGTTGTAAATGTCAAATGCAGGCATTAGGAAATAGAAAAAATAATCATCATATTTAATGATTTTGTAATAAGTAAATTTTATTTTTGAAGTAAATTAATTTTATTTTTAATCTGAAAAAGTATTATGCTATGTGATCTCGGAATAAAATAGGTTCACCTGGTACTGATTGTGTCGTAAGGGGAGGTGTGTAAATAAAGTTTGGGAAAGTCCTGTCGCCAGCAACGGCACCACGTATGGGCAGACTCGGCCGGATTATTGCCACCCTCGGTATTTAAAAACGGCGTGAAGTGGCTTTGCATTAACGAGCCTCGGCAAACCACCACCCCTTCCTGGAATATGATAGCGGCGTTCAGAGAAAAACTGTCCCAAGAACGTACCAGCACCTCCGGTGTTGAAGAATTCCTCTTTGAGTTCTCAAAATCAGGCCGCCCATCGAATTCTGGAGAGGGCACAGTTCCGCGCTATGGACAAGGCAAATGAGGCTCCACGGTAACTCCTTCTCCTACTCCACACTTACACACCAACCTGAACACTCCAACCTGAATGCGGTCCACCATCTTGTGACAGTACGGCCGGCCTTGTTATTCCTGACGGAGTCTCAGATTGCCCGACCGAGATACACAACCTATCTGCAATACCCCGGCTACTAAATAGTACATAACTTCATGCCTCATGGCGGGGCCGCTGTGTTCGTAATGGAGGACTTATCTTTCCGTCGTCTTGCCAATTTTCAAGGTCGAGACCTTTCAATATCTGGCTCCGTGTTGGAATAATATTGGAGTAATATTTATTATTATTGGAGATGTGACACCACATTACTCGACACATTAAATATAGCGTATACCTGGCCTTACTAAGGAAAAACCATAATTTAACATCAATTTAACGACAAGTACTTATGCTCCAAGTTGGCGTACGATTAGTTCCGTCGACGTATACCAGTAGATATACACTTTACCTTGAACCACTTAACCTAACAAGTAGTTCCATTAAATGCTGTACAAGCACACAAACCCGTTTATATTTGATTTGAGTTATGTTTGCTTGAATATGATAGCGGGTTTTAATCTACTTCCGTATCTTAGTATCGTTGAATTTGTAGTTAAGTAAGAAATTTTATATTATTATTGAGGCCAGTCGTGGCGCAGGGGCACAAAGTGTGACTGTTAACGCGACTGGTGGTGGATTCGAGCCCTACTCGAGGGAATGAAATGTTTATTTAAATTTATATTTCTTCGCTCTGGTGTCGAGGCAAGGCGGGGCGTTGAGTTCCGCCACTCAACACACAATGTCACCTGAATTCGGCGGAAAGTGGGGAAAGAAGTGTCTTAACACTAGGTTCCCTTTGCCAACCCTGTTGTGTGCGGGTTATAGCGTGAAGCTGCTTAGATTTATTGAGACCAGTGTCCGACTGTAAATGCGACGATTGTGGGTTCGATTCCAACTCTAGAAAATGAAATATTTAATATTTTCATTTCTTCGCTCTGGTAACGAGACAAAGAGGCGCGGCATATATAGCGCCACTAGAATTCGGTGGAAACTGGGGAGCGAAAGTGTCTTATGAACGTAGTGTTTTAACACTAGGTTCCTAGGTTCTTCTGCTTACCCTGCTATGCCTACGGGATACAGCTAAAAGATGTGAAGATGTATAGCTATAAACTATTTATATTTAAATTATTCCCAGTACTCTGCTCTGGCAAGACATAGCGTGGCGTTAAATTCCGCCACTGATACTTAAAGCTGATACTTAAGCGGAAAGAGAGGAGTAAACTGCCTTAACACTAGATTTCCTATTCCTACCTAACGACATGGATAAGGTGCCGCATGGGGTGACACACGTACATGCAGTTTGAAGCTAATAATATAGTTTAGTGACAGTAAAATATAAATTTTGTTATAATACCACAATTGAGACAATTTCAATCATTCAGTCGTTTGGTCTGTAAGGTGAATTAAAGAAGACCTCCTTCTGACGTCATCGGGTAAAAAATATGAAATTATAAAGCTATGTAGATACACATGTATCTACCAGTTACCTGTTATCGTTCCTTCACCACATTCAAATTGCAAGCGATAGATAGCGATAGTTCGGCTTCATTGACTTATTGATATCTTCGAAGTTATGTAACTTGTTCCGTTCATTATATTTACGAATGATAAGGAATTTTTAAAGCAACTGTTGTGACGCAAGTGGTAGTTATAGAAATATATGGTATGCAGCGGTGTACGCTTTCGAGTAAAGAGCATTTTAACTAGATAATGAATTGTCGCATACAATACGCGTTGCCATAGCAACGTGTATGTTACTTTATACAAAAGTATAACATGTAAAACATACGGTAATGTGTATTATGTTTATTGATTTAATACATTTTTCATAGATTATTTAAAAAAAAAACTGCAATTCTTTGGAAGGAATACTTAAGGTAAATTTGATACAGTCATACTTTAGATTATATATTTAGGTATATTTAATATTTAGATATAGTAACATGTAGATAAGTTACATGTAACTATACCAAATTCCATACTCCTCCGCCCACATTATTTTTGTAAGTAGGAGTACAAAGTTTTTGCTTCACCTTTTCACATATTTAGAATAATATTTTGTTACTTACAGGTCAGATTGGTAGTTTTAAATAGATAACTTTAGATAGATTAATGTGAAATGACGCTATTGTGACGCACTGGCGCGGTGCAACAGATGACTGTAAATATCTGCCTGGGGAGTGCAGGGAATCGCTGAGAGAGGAGTTCCCGGAAATCCTACGGGACAGTAAAAAAGCAGGATTTTCCATTTTACATCTTAAATTACATGCTAGCCTATTTGCGGGCGGCGGTCATTTATTTTATTTTATTAATATTTTAATATTATAATATATAATAATTTATAATCATATTTCAATTAAGCGCAAAATCTACATGTTCATATTTATATAAAAAAAAAACAAAGCTTAAATTAATAATATAGCTTTTCAGTTGAAATTTACCAAAATATTGAAAGCGGTTTACACAAATTACAACCTACGTCATAATATTATAGGGTTTATATGAAAGGGAGGGACCGAGGTAATATTTGTTGAAGAGCGTCAAGCCGATATCTCGACCACTTAACATATGAAATATTCAATGCTTGGAACTGACAGACGTATGTACACTATAATACACGTATTTATGTAGATTTTACAAATATGTAATTCAAAATATGCCGTTTTACTAAATATTATTTGTAGAGGCCGTCGTGGAGCACACAGCGACTTATTGTTAGCGCGACGGCTATAGGTTCGATTTTTACTGGAGGAAGAAAAAAGCGTGAAGCAGTTTTATTAATTTAGTGGAAAATACTGCTACTTACGCCCGTTACCAATATAGTATCGATAATAACAATTATAATTAAAACATGTAAACTGTTGTTATATATTACGTTATGTTGGGTATATAATATGTAAGAGGTTTTTTTTCCTTTAACTTGTTTATATAATTAATGTATTTCCTTAATAAGATTACTTTTAGACACTTTAGAGTTTTGATAAGCTGTTTTATTCAATCATTTAATTTTTATAAACTAAACAGCAAAATCAAAGTCATAATAAAATTAATAGTATTGGCGGATTTGACACGTTTAAAATAAAAATATTGAATATAATCTATTTTTTGGAAACCCGATGTTTTAAATTCTTTTCGGTAATAGGCCGCGGTTACTAGACGCGGTTGATAGACTGTAGGCTACATGTGACCACGGGCTAAAGAGGACTAGTCAATATAAGTGACTAATCTCTCTCTCTTAAAGATTTTTCTTTATATCAGAGTACAAGTTGAGTATACCCCAGACTCACTCTCTAACTACGATGAAGATCAAAGATCAATCTACCTAGTAACATGTCACTTTATAAATTTTGTATAATTATATGTTTTCACATACAGTGTCAAAACGATAACCTTTAAACGGATGTAGCTTTGTACAAGCAACTTTACCTAAAACATTTTGAGTTCAAATTTTATCATTAACGTTTATTTTGAAGCAAAGTGTAGTTAGGGTTAAGAAGACAAAGCGCCGCGTTAAGTTCTATCACCAGATACGTACTGTTCGGCGGTATGCGGAGATCAGAGTGTCTTGACACTAGGTTCTGTTATGTGTAGGATATATCGGGATAAGCGTGATAGACGATAATATCACGCTTATCCCGATAAAGCACTAGTGCGTAATGTTTTATCTATTTACGACATAACAAAAATAAAAAAAAATATTAACTGTAAATATAAAATGTGAGCACACAAAATATGTAATACATCAAGATACAAAAATCCACTTATTTCCTTAGAATATATTTTATTTTCATCATCACCTATCCCGTAGTATCATACAAGTGGATCGATACTATCCATTTCTGTATACAAAGTTCCTTTCACAATTCTAAGTCTAAAACAATATTGACATAACATAGACGTGCATAGTTTTTAATTAAGATTCGCGTGCTAGAGTTATAGCTGTGTGCATCGCGAGCGTAGTCACCATTTAATACTCATAAATTATAGATTACTTTATGGATTGCGATATATTCGTCAGTCAGTTCAGTATTCACTGTTCAAATATGATTTACTACTTTTAACGTGCGGCTTCGCTAAATGGATATTGTTATATAAATAATCAAAAATAATGTATGAAGTATGAGGCCAGTCGTGGCGCAGTGGCACGAAGTGTGACTGTAAAACCGACTGGTT